>OOFC01048729.1:0-38678 GCA_900323345.1 Pseudochromis fuscus
TTAAATATGTTTAAAGATGTCTGTTGCATGTTTCTAGCTTCATTTGTTATTTTTATGATGCAAGTTTCAAAGATGGATTTTTTCATATTCTGGATCATATTATCTGAAATTATCCCTTTATCCGGATCAATCTTTGATATAGTGTAGACCATGTTATAAACTTGTCCTGAATTTTCTTAAAGTGTCTTGACCATTTTTGGTGGAGTCGTATGCATAAATGTCTCATATGGTCCTTTCTCCCAATGTTAAAGAATCCTTCAAAAAATTCCTGCATCCAGACGGTGATCCGGGTCACTTCCAAAATCTAATCATTTGTTCCTTATCCCCATCTGGACAATCCCTGAAAATTTCATCAAAATCCGCCTGTAACTTTTAGAGTTATTTTGGAAACCAACAGACAGACAGACAGACAAACAAACAGACAAACCCCGGCAAAAACATAACCTCCTTGGCGGAGGTAATGAAGGGTGTGATGTCTCTACCTCCAACATGAAAGAAACAGCCGCATTCACTATGACAATGACGACCACAGTAACACGCCAGTCGTGGGGAACGCACACGATCTGAGGGGAGGCAGAGCAGCAGGAGGATGAGCACTGAATGCATCCAAAACACACACACACACACAACACACACACACACACACACACACACACACACACACACACACTTTCCACAACTTAATAAAACTTCTCCCATGTATTTTCACCTCTGCCTGGATGTTTCTCTTTACTGAATAAAACCAAAGCATCAGTTATGTCATTTAAAAGCAGCCAGTGCAACAGCAACACTCAGGGAACATGAGAAGTTTACCTCCAGAAAGCTGTCGATGGCAGGAATTGGATACAGCAGGATGAAGAGGAGAAAAAAATACAGAACGACGCAAGACAGCATGAACGGCCCTCGAGAAATAAAAATACAGAAATGCATAATTACTTTCCTTTGTAATATCAATATATGTATAAATGTGACAAGATTCACACCATAACAATAACGTATCAACATTGTAACTGTTGAAATATATGTGACATGTGTATTGAGAGAGATAAAAGCCTGGATTTAGAAAAAGAGATGGATACAAATATTAAACTGATAGAAATTTGAAAAAACTAATCACTGATTTCAATCTTTTTAAAGCTTCAGTGAAAATGTGCCTTTGAAAACTGATGTGTGGAAGCACTAATCTGATCAGACACTTTAAATCTTCAACAGGACTGAATAGGTCTTACAGTTCTTGTAGCTGGGCTGTCTGAAGGGCTTCCCCTTCGAGAAAACGATGGCCACAGCCAAATACTGGAAGGAGGAGACGTAGAAGAGGGTGGTGTTCTCGTAGTTCCTGATGTTTTTATGGTCGTGAGGGGTTGTTACGTTCGGGTTGTGAGGGACACTCGCTCTGGACACATTACAGGCGCTGTGCGAGGAAAGCAGATACAGAAAATTCTTCTTCTTCTTTATAAATCCTGATTCTGTAAATAAATAAACAACTGAAAAGTTTAATGTCCGTTTGTATTAGGAGTTTTTCCCTGTTAGGTCACTTTTGTGTACAGCCAGAGTAATGTTTAACCAGCAGGACTGAGGCTTTGGCAAATTCAGATTTTCCCACAGTTAAAGGTTCACAGGCTAAAACAAACACTGTTATAAAACTACAGCATGCACAGGTAATAACCAATCAGTAAATTCATCATGTATCATTCATGGGTTGGTTAAAAAAATAAATAAATAGATGTAGATACTCACTCGGACTGAGGCGTCCATATCTCGTACCAGCTCTGTTGTCGTACCAAGAGGAAAGCCAGGACCTGGAAGACCAGGCTGGTGAGGATCTGGGTCAGAACTGAGCAGAGCAGTGGGCCAGAGATCAGGCTGGACGGAGGGCGACGCCACACCAACTCCTTCCACGCTGGGTTCAGGCTCACTGATCACACACACACACAGACACACACACACACACACACACAGACACACAGTTATTGTATGTTAATATGATGTAATGTAATTGTTTCTGCCGGAAAACACTGATTAAAGGAGCTTTGGTTGCTAGTCGTCACGCTGCTCACTTGTGAAGGCAATTATGAGGATGATGGCGATGTCAATGAAGAGAAACTGGAAGTCTCCCAAGTTGCTGAGAATCTACAAAATCAGAAAAGTTGACGATAAATAAACAGCCACACGGCAAGAGCTGATAAATGGATCTAAGAACTCAACATCTGTAACACCCACTAATGTAAAATCCATAGACTGGAAATAGACTGGACAAGGATACTGTGAACTTTCTCCTGACATTGTGTAGTTCTTGAACCTTCTTTAACTAATGTTTGTAATTCATCGTGTGTGTACATTGTTATTTGACATTTCTCCACAATATTATTTCCCAGCATGTGGCAAAGAGAGTGAGAAGCAGCTTCATAATCACCGAGTAGAGGAGGGTGACGCTGAGGTACTGGATGATGCTGTAGAGAGCCATGAACTTAAACACGCAGAATGATGTTATGAGGGCAGCTCGGCCCTCCCTGTGGACGGTAACACAGTTAGAGCTCAAACTGAAGCTCAACAGGTCTTCTTCACAGCCTACAAGGGTCAGTCAGGGACAGTGAGCCGACTGTATCTCATTAAACTGCTGCAGAGAGGTTTGCAAACAATAATCAGATCTCCATAAAAAGAGGAAATAATGTGTGAAACCTGTTGTAAAATACAATTTTAATATATTTCTGCAGTGTTGGGTTTTTTTTGGATGATGAGAGTACCTGATGAGGTTGGGCACACAGGAGATGTTTGAGGTGGAGGAGGTGAAGGGTGAAGCTACTGAGGCCTCCAGCTCAGACAGAGAAATCCCACTGTGAGCTCTCTTCAGAGCCTGAGAGAGAAAAAACTTAATGAATATAACTCACTTAGCTTTTAGATTAATTCAGTTTTAATGTGCTGCACCTCTGCTTGAGTTATTTGTTTTTAATAAAATTTGACCGTATTCAATAGATTTCATGGTAGAAAAAAAACACTTCTCACTCCTGTGCTTTTTGTAGTGAGTGGTTCATTTATCAAATAAGCTTTTATATGCACAGAAGGTGGCATAGCAAACAAATAAAAACCCCTACCATTCTAAATGTTGTTGTGTTTTTTATTTAATTTTTTAATACTTTTATATTTTCTTTGACTGGTCAAAGTTTCAAATATCTTCTTGAACAGTGGAGTCGTTTTACCTTTTTCATTTATTCACAGACATTTTTACTGCATTCTACTCATTTGCCTTAAAAAATTCCCACAAAGGAATATTTTCAGGTGTGACATCTATTTCTATTTCATTTGCAATAGTCCTGTTTACACTTGTATTGTGTGACTGTGCAACTTTAGTGGTTTGTTTTTGTGGGCACTGGTTCTATAGTTAGATTAGATTAGATTCAACTTTATTGTCATTACACATGTACGTGAACGAAATGCAGTTTAGCATCTAACCAGAAGTGCACAGAAATGTACAGAGAATATAAATTATGTATATAAATATATTTTCTATGCAGATATATGGTTTCTTTCATATTTTATATTTCCATATTTTAAATCTTGTTTTGGATGCTAGGAGTTGTACTTTGGAACAATTTGGCACAAGCATTTCCTTAAGGATTGATAAGTGTGTATCTTATCTTATTTATGTGGTCACAGATCACACTATTATCATAAGTAGATATTATAATACCAGGTATGAGTATGTAAATCAGCTTAAAAATGTGGATTCAGTCAGATACAGAAATGCTAAGTTTTACACATGTTAGTCTATAATAAGCTCATCTCCACTGTGATGATCAGGATGCATCTTAATACATAAAAAATATTCTTATTGAAGCATTAAGACTCGTGGACAAAGAAAACTGTAGCAAAAAACAACAGGTGCTATAATGGATGTGCTTGATTAAATATACTTACTCCACAGTCGTTAGCACCATCCCCACACATCCCCACAGTGTAACTGGAAGGTAAACAAAGGCCTAAGTTGTTTTGTACACAAGTATTTCACAGAGTTAAGATCAAAAATATACTAAACACAAAAGACAGACTCACTCGATGCTCTGCAGGATTTCCACCAGCTGAGTCTTCTGGTCCGGAGCCATGCGAGCAAACACGGTGGCTCTCATCACGAGCTGCAGCGCCCCCGTGTGGGGAGACAGAGAATCACAGTGAACCATCAGTGTAGCAGCTCTACGTTAACTAGACGCCTTCAAAGCTGATGTAGATCTAATATTAAGTCTTTATGTGTCCAAAGATGAGCCTGTACCTTCTGGAGCAGCTGAGGAAAGTGCTCAGTGATTACAGCGAAGTCTCTGCCACTCACAGCAAAGTGATACGTCCCTTCATCCAGGTTTATCTCCACAGTCTGAAGGAGAGGGGGACAGGTGGTGGTTACACACACTACAGCAAACTCAGTTTTGGATTTAACCTGACAAACATCCCTTTTAGTTTTTTAAGACACCTCTTCTCTCTTATCTACATGACTCATGAAGTAAATGATCATATAGATGCATGTAAACTGCAGTAATAAAAAATGACATGTTTTAGGGTTTCAGTTTCTTTATTGTCTGAGACCTTGAGGCACAAGTCACACATAGAGCTTTAACAGGACCTATTGTGCTCATTTTCTGGCTTTTTATTGATCGTTTTAGCCTCCTCTAGAGTAGTTTTGCATAGATTACAATTCAAAAAAGTTCATATTTATGTTGTAGAGTTCATTTCTCTGTCTGAAATGGGCTGTTTTGACCCCCTCTCAATTCTCAAGAGTCCATTTTCTTCTGATTGGCTAAAGTCAAGGAGAGTAATAAGAGGCAGAAGGCGGTTATCCAACAAGTGACTGTAAACAAAATAACTTTGATGACTGGAAATTCAAACTTTTCAAACAAGTCCAAAGATGTTTGAATCTGAATCTTATCCAGAATGTGAAGCAGACAGCATCAACATTCACCACAAGACAGATCACAGCAGGACGTCTGTGTTTGGTAAACAGGCTGAAGTACTTATCTCACAGAGATTACCAGAACATCACTTTACCTCATGGTTTGTAACTTTGACGATGTGTAGTATGAAAACATGGAAAAGGAGAACAGGTCATGTTGTTTGGATTTTCTCAATCCAACAAAGTCTCAGTGAGTTACAAATACTTTGTCCAGCAAACTGGCATTGATCAGTTCTCACTGGGCTTGGACACATCCTGTCTCACCTGATTGTCCTTGCCAGTCTCTGTGGTGTTTTCAGTGTAATGCCATGTGATACTAGCTGGTTGGAAATCTTTGGGAGGCAGAGCATCTGCTATGATGACCTTCTCGTGAGGACGGACCATCCCACAGTCTCGAGCCACTGATATCGCCGTCAGCATGTTGTCACCTAACACATGACACAGAGGAGAGAAGGAAAATGACAAACAGAAATATTACGTAGAGGTGAACAAACACATTCAGATGGTTACCTGTCACCATCAAAGTGCGGATGTTTGCTTGTCGTAATTCACATAAAACACCAGCAGTCTCCTGTTTGATTTTGTTCTGCATGATGATCAGTCCAAGGAAGTCCATGTTGGTCTCAATCAAGTCCCTGAAACGAACAAATCACACATCTCTCAAAACTTCAGGGCCACCAAATACTTCACAACACTGTTTTGTATCATTTTATAGGCACACTTTTTATTGGTGTGTAATGATGTTATAAAACCGTCATAAAATAAATCTGTGGTACTAATGGCCTCACACAAGTTAGAGTGTTGCAATCCCCCTTTTCTGACTTCCTTCTTCCCTGTTAAACTGCCTTGTCCACTTGTGGTTAGTTAATGATTTCCCACATTTATCAGAACGACAGCAAACCTCCAGAAACAAGTAGTCCTGTGAGCTTCTTAAACGGGAAAAACAACCACAGAGTTATTAACATTGGGACCTTTAATCACCACTATGAACAAATGTTACTGTTGGCTGTGTGTTTCTAATGTTTCTTCTATGAAGTCTTTGTCCCTGCATGTTGTTGTGAGTGCACAACAAATTAGCAGCACTGTAAATATTTGGACATGATGTCATCTGATCTGTTTGTCCAGTTATCTGTGGAACTCAGTCTGCCGAACGTTGAAATGGGAATCACCTTTTTAACAAAGGGGCAGGAGCAGCCTCATGTTCTGTGGACAGTGTTATCTGTGGATAGAGACGTACCTGCTGAGGCTCTGGACTTTGTGCCAGGAGAGTTTGGACTCCAGCTTACGATGCGCCAGGGCAATGACCCTGTAGCCCTGCCTGGTGTAGGTCTCCAGAGTCTCTGTGAACCTCTGTGGGACTGAAGAGACAGAATCATGTCTCACATACAGAAGTTGTACCTAAACAAGTGGATTGTATTGTGAATTGTTTTAGATAAAGTCATCAAATTAAAGGAGGAAACATCCACCTGAAACCTTTAACTCACAGAGTAAGTGTCTGACCTGTGTGCTGCTTGCAGAGGTGAGCCACAACCTCTGGTGCACCTTTCAGGAAGGCCTCCATGTTTTTGTGGCCCAACCTCCTGACCACCACACTCATCCTCTGCAGCGCCGAGGAGAACGGGAACTGACGCATGATACCGATCTCACCGGTCTGAGGAGCAGAAGTTCAAATGATGCAAATGAAGCATGTTCAGCAACTTTAAGTTGTTTCAAAATCTAATTTCAAAAGACAGCCTTTACAGCTGTTTCTAGCCTTCATGCTAAGCAACACTACAGCAACTGTACAGACACCAACAGACAGCTGCCCCTCTTATCAATTAAAGAAAGTGAACCAGCATTTCCAAAAGACAGAAACATTTCTTTAAGAGTGTTGCTTAAATAATAAAAATTAAAACACTTACTGATAATTCTGAAAACTCCTGGAAAAAAGGGATTGAATTATGTTATAATTCTGAGATCAGGTAGAACTTACATATGTATATTTACAGCTTGTATCACCGTACCGTGTTCACAGTTAGTGGATTGTTCTGATTGGCTTCGGGGATGGCGTGCTTCGGAGGTCGTACCACTGTGGGCATTATGGGATTGTGGAGTGCGGTCTCTTCCTCTGTGGCCTCTTCGAGGACCTGAGCATCAACATCAGTGAATAACATCATGTGGTAGCAGTGACTAAGCATAAACACTGAAAACCTCTGCTCACCCAGCCTGTAGCGCTGAACATCTTGAGGTCCAGAGGGTCTCCAGAGAGCTCTCCATCTATCTTGGTCAGCGAGTGGCAGCTTGCCATGCAGGCCACAAACACAGTGCTCACCAGACTTTCTTTAGCTGCCTCAGACTCTGGTGGAGTGAAGCTGTAATAAAGACAGAGGACCAGGGTCTACGACTGCACTACAAAAGGAAATATGGAGCTCTTTCACATATGCTCACATGATGCTGTCGGACAGCATGTGAACACACTACACAAATGTAACTCTTCTGTTGGCAGAAATCATTTCCATGGAGGTATACATGTTAGATATAATGTTGATACTGAGTCATAGACTGTATATAGAAATAGAGAAACCAACCAGGTCTCAAAAATGAGGCCATTGGAGAAGTGTAAAAAAGTGTAACACTCCCAACGGCAACTAGATGCTTTCTCCAAAAAACTGTTTCTAATTAACTTTGAAGTCACTCTGAGGTAGTTAGCTAAAGTTAATTCTTCTTATCAGTGAACTGATGGTCCACCATTGAAAAATAAATAACATGATTAAGTAGATATTAGACTTCTTGATTGATGAGTCTGGTCTCCAATGAGAGCAGCAACAAAGTGGAACCTCATACAGATTGGGCAGCGTACTCAGGTTCCAGGGTTAGCCCTGCCTCCTCACTCCCACATTCAATCCAAATATGGTCACTTCGAGCTCTAAACAACCAACATGGCGATGTTCACGCTAGCTTCATCCAATCTATGTACAGTCTACGCACTACCTCCACAGAGAGACAGTGTTGTCCTCTTTAAATAATTTGGGTTTGTGGAGTTCTTGGATGTTTTGGCCTCAGTGTGCTAAAAGGTAGGCACAGTATAATTTAAACATGATTATTTTTCTTTTGCATATCTCAGGTGTAAAGCCAATCAAAACACCATTTACAGATCAGAGCCAAGTAGAAATGTCTGCTTTCAGTTAATCCAGTAAATCAAAACCCTGACAAATTAAGGTATTTCACAAAATTGAGGCAATATTCCAATACTGCCATAAAGTAGTCATGTTCACTGCTTTGCCAAATTGTCCATAATGGCCAAAAAAAAAAACAGAGACAGTGGTACATACATAAAACAAAAAGGAAAGGAAAAGCTCCCACTCAGGCTTTAAAATAGACAGCAGCCTAAAGAAACACACATTCCCACAGCCTGAAAATCCTGCAAACATCTGCTGCCGTCGCGCTCAACATATGCCTCCAGACTTCTGATGACGTCTTGTGTTTATTTTCAGGAAAATGACTCCAATATGTTTGCAAATAGCAACAAACCCAAAGGGGTCACCTCCTACCTGCCATCCTCAGCTCGCTGAATACCCCACAGGTCCAAACCGTCCTCAGTGAGAGTACCAGTCTGAGGGATAAATACAGAGCATGTATTACTCACTGCTCAGTGGCAAGAAATCAATCTGAGAAGCTCACGATGCTCAGAAACAGGATGAGATATTTAGATTTATATCATAACTGCTGTTTTTCTATTCTATTCATGTATGCAAGAGAACTCACTCACAGCTTGTCAATGAAAAAACATGAAGCAGTGTTGAAATATTACTTCAGAAATAATACATTTTCTATAAACATATTGTCCAGATGGTGTTGGTCTAGTACAGAAAGCAAATGACAACTCATCTAAAAAATAATAAAAGTTCTAAAAAGTTTAAAAAAGCACATCCAGACAGGATTTACATCTCCCAACCATCACACAGTGGTTTTAAAAACTCTTCAGCTGATACGTGACTGCTCGCTTCAGGTCTACTCTGACTGCTCTTATTACACTAACAACATCAAACCATGCTCAGAAAATGTGATGGAATTAAAAAGCATTTAGTGTCACAAGCAGCTTCTCTGAATAAGTCACTATAAGCTGAGTGAGCTATTGGTCCTAATATGGATTTTACAGGATCCATTTTACATGAATCAACAGCAGAGTTACCTCCACCCAGGAGGATGTGTTGTTGTTGTTGTTGGTGATTTTATGTTTCCTGCTTTGGTTGGGTTGTTGATTTGCAATTTTTTTAGAGATAGGGTTTTACTATAGAGTAGACTGTATATAAAGGCTGTTTATAATTAAAAAATCATAATTTTCAATCTTGAAATACTCTGTTAATAAATTTTCCCAAAAGTCATTCTGATGTCAAAATCTAAAGTCAACTCTACTCATTAGTGATCTGGTGGTTTCCAGTGAGACCAGACCTGAACTTGAGTCTCATACACATTAGACATTAGCATCCACAAACCAGCAGATGATGTCACGTTAGCTTCATCCATTCTGTATTCAGTCTATGGTAATACTCAAGGAACAAATGATTAAACTTTGGGTAAGAGGAGAAAATGAAATCCTGTCCAAAAGTCCCTGAATCCCCCCAAATCCCTGTCTCTTATCATGGGTAAATGTTTTAGCAAGCTAGTGTTGCTACTTCACCACAAGAGGGCAACAGTGTTCAGTCTACAGCATCAGTACAGCTGGATTATACCTTGTTGGGGTTTGTGCTCTCTGAGTGCTTTCTCGTATTAACGTGTTTATAATGTACAAATATCATTACTGCACAACCACAGCACAGCCTCAGGATATCAAGATTTCTTTAGCAGGCGCAGTTACCCTCAAACTTGAAGTTGAACTTAAGGTAAAAAAAAGGTTTAAAGAATTGATGCACTGAGACTGAGGCACTGTAGTGGACTTAAGCTCATGGCTCCCCAAAGTGAAACCCTGACATCTAACAACATAAACTAAATTTCCAGATTTCAAAATAAGAATAACAGGGTGTGAAATGACCCCTGTGGATTAGATTACCTTGTCAAAGCAAACCACGTTGAGTTGACCACACATGTTGATTCTCTGAGGACTGATGCAAAAGATGCCGACGCTCTTCAGACGCCGCTGCGCATACACGATACCAGCTGTCATGGCGGCCGGTAGGGCCGGGGGCACAGTGATGGTGATGATGTCCAGAGATTCGATGATGATGGTTTTAGCTGGAACCTGGATCAATTTAAGAAACAACCATCAACTACTGAGATCTATCACATTTCACACATCTCCTCTGTGAGAGCAGTGATACCTTGTTCATGATGCTGAGGATGATGGTGTAGATGAAGCCGATCCCGGCCACGCCGACCAGACACAGCAGGAACAGGTAGGCATCACGGTACAGCTTGAAGTCTGTGGGTTTAGGGTAGAGGATGGAGCGCACGAGTTGGCCTTTCTCTGTGTTAAAGCCTGTGGGGACAGAAGAAATACAATTTCAAATATCTTTATTGTATAGGAGTCACTTTAGGGGCATCTCAAGATTCTGGGTTTGAATCTCAACCTGGGCCTTTCTGTGTGGAGTTCCCCGTGTGCCTATGCGGGTACTGTACTCCGGTGTCCACGACTTCTCTAGGGTGTACCCCACCTCTCACCCACTGCCAGCTGGGATAGGCCCCAGCCCCCATGAGCCAACTGTATAACTGGGTACCGTATTTTCCGGACTATTGAGTGCACCTGTCTATAAGCCGCTATTGAATTTATTCGAACAGTTTCATGTGGTCCACTCTGACCGGGTCTGATGTGACAACGCTAAATGTATCGGCGGCACGGAGCTTGCTAGCTTGTAAAAAGCCAACGAGCTTTGTGCCGCCGATACATGAGCCACACCGGTGGTTAAGTTCAAAGTGTCGGAAAAAAGTAGCGGCTTATATCCAGAAAATACGGTATATATAATGGATGAATGGAGGCACTTGTAAAAGCTGAATTTGTGCAACTCTGTACAATGTTAAATGTACAACTGAAGATAAATCATCACGAAGGCTGTTTCCCTCTGTCTCACCTGTTCTGCTCACAACAGCTTTCACCAGTTCACCAGTGTAGAAGCGGGTCTGGATGACATGGGTACCGCAGAACAGGGTGTGTCTCTTATGCTCCTCCATGTCGTAGCTCCTGGCTGCCTCCTCGCCTGAACTCGGCAGACTGGTTTTTGTAATTGGTACGCTTTCTCCTGATGAGTTGGAATAAATAGACATAAACCAAGTCTCAACCTGAACAATTGCTCCAAGGCAACAAAAAACAGACCAGTACACTGTGAAAGTTTTACAATCAGATATGACAGAACCACACATCACTTGTCTAATTGTAAGTCTGATGAAATCTTACAAAGATAGGATCAGAAATGTGTTCAACTCACAAACGTCAAGATGTGAGAAAAGGCTTATTTTCTTTTCACCTTAGATTTGCTACATTTTGTGTCATCGTGCTGATGAATATATGAATTATTTCTGACATGTGTCAATGGCATAAACATTTACATAGAATCCAGATTTTAATAATATTAATTGTTTATGATAATTAATAAACAAAACAAACCATAAGGAATACAGTATGGCAGAAAGTAGTAAGAAAATATAAGTATTTAACAATAAATAATGTCAAGTGGCAAGTAAGGGGCAAATAGATAAATATGAGTTTTCTGTTTTAATTTAAACTAAGACAATGATTTACTGAGCTTAGATTTCTCAACAGATCATTCCAGGTGAGGTGCCCTGAGACCATAATTCCCTCTATTCAGTGTAAACATGTGAACAGCAAACACTGTCCTCTGTGGGAACACTCACCTCATCCCCACTGTCATCCAGCAACTTTCCATATAATGACCATAGTCATTATAGGCCCACTACAAATATTGACTCATTTCCTAAATCTATTTTATCACTGTATTTTATTTACCTACCTATCGATCAATAACATGTTATCGTCCTAAAACGAACTAGTGCAAATTCATAAATCACCCTCTTTTAATCAAAGTCTAGCAGCTGATCCTTTGCTTACAGTCCAGTCATGAGACGATAAATACATACATGATGACTTTTGGATCTTAAACTTCAAAACTGGTCTAATCTTGGACATATGTTGAAATCATTCTCTTAGAAGTTTGCTTAGTAGTTAAGGCATCTGTCTCCATGACAACCACAGAGAACAAACATTAACAATCCTTGATTGCAGCCCAATCCTGGTTTATAATAAACTAATGAACTGACTTACTGTTATAATATCATCATTTTGTATAATAATTATTATATAATTATTATTATCATTACACTGCTGTGCTATTGCCTATTGTCATATTAACCCACTATTATCACTAGTGTTGTGTACTTTTCTTAATTATTACATTACAGTTATTTAGCTATTTATTTACTTATTTTCCATTCTTTCTCCACTTTATTTCTCCATTATTAAGTTATCATTACACTCACACAACACACCCTCACATACTACATGCAACAACATCCACACTGACGTCTTTCTTTGTACACCTGTATGAGTACTGTTTTGTCTCTATGCCCTGTCCTGCTTTGTCCAAATCAAAGTTTTTTAAAATGTAATTATCTAAATATAAATTATATTAATAAAAAAAAAGTCATCAATCCCACCTGTCAGCATGCTCTCGTTCACAATGCAGGTTCCGCGGAAGAGCACGGCATCGCAGGGCATTATCATCCCATTGGCTGGAATAATGATGACATCACCAGGCACAAGCTCCGTTGACATGGCCTGTTCGATATCTGCAGGATATGAATACATCATCATCATCGACACAGTTTGTCTTGTCTTTGCTTTCACTGATGCAGCAGCTTCTGCTTTGTGCTACAGTCAGGAACCTGAACGTGCCTTTATCTCCTCTGCACACTGACACACGGACCACGCTGTGCGCCGTCACCATGTCGTGCAGCATCACGTATTGCTGAAGCGAGAGAGAGAGAAAAATATGTCTGGAAACACCTATCAAAAGGACACCAGACAATCCAAAATATTCTGGTGAAGTGAAGATACAAGAAATCCTACATTGGAAAATGTAGTGAGAGAAAATCTCTGTAATAAAACTTTTGTAGTTTTATTATAGAGGTTTTCTCTCATTACATACCATCAAATAATAACATCTGTCCTCACCTTTTTAATGGTGTACAGTGAGGTAGCTATTGAAATGACAGACATGATAACTATGGCTGTAGCGTAATAGTAGTAGTCTTCAGTGCTCCACAGAATCACACTGAAGAGCTGGAAGATGTAAAAAGGGTTCAAGACCTGATGGGTGGAAAAACACAGACAGAAAGTGTGAGAAGACGTATTGATGACATCATCATCAGAGAGGAGCTGTCAGACTTGATGTTACATTAGGAGCTCAGGACTCACTTCTTTTATGAGAAGCTTGAACAGGGACGGCACTTGTACAGCGATCTCGTTCTCCCCAAAGAACAACCGCCTGAAAAAAGATGAACGTGAAGAAATGGGACTTTGATGTGTTTATTATGAGACTGGGTTTCCTGGTTTCTTTTTCTGCAGCTGATTAGATAAATTAAACTTGTTTAAAAACAAAACACACCATGAAATGCTCGGTTGTTTTTACCGAGAACTGGGTCAGTATTGGTGTAACTACACCCTGGGCTTTAACATAGGCATGATGGAAATGATAACAACAAAATGCTGGAAAAGGTTGGGTAAGAACAAAGTGTTCATGGATGGCAGTCCTTCAGTGGTAGAGTGGCCGTCTACCAACTGAAGGGTCGGTGGTTCGATTCCCGCTCCTCCCGGTCACTGTAAGTTACTTTACCTATCTTTGCCCTGTATGAATGTTGAATGAAGGGTTTGGTGGTGGTCGGAGGTGCAGACTGGCAGCCACGCCTCCGTCAGTCTGCCCTAGGGCAGCTGTGGCTAGCTTATTAAAATGTTGGGTAAAAACAATAAAGTGTTTGATAAAAATAACAAAATGATGGGTAAAAATAACAAAATGCCATCCATCCATCCATCCATCCATCCATCTTCTTCCACTTATCCGTGGTCGGATCGCGGGGGCAGTAGCCTAAGCAGGGAAGCCCAGACTTCCCTCTCCCCAGCCACTTCATCCAGCTCTTCCCGGGGGATCCCAAGGCGTTCCCAGGCCAGCCGAGAGACATAGTCCCTCCAGCGTGTCCTGGGTCTTCCCCGGGGTCTCCTACCAGTGGGACATGCCCTGAACACCTCACCCAGGAGGCGTCCAGGAGGCATCCTAATTAGATGCCCAAGCCACCTCATCTGGCTCCTCTCAACGCAGAGGAGCAGCGACTTGACTCTGAGCTCCTCCCGGATGACTGAGCTTCTCACCCTATCTCTAAGGGAGAGCCTGGCCACCCTACGGAGGAAGCTCATTTCAGCTGCTTGTACCCGCGATCTTGTGTAATAACAAAATATTGGGGAAAAAAATGACCAAATGTTGGGTAAGATCAAAATGCTGGGTAAAGACAATAAAGTGTTGTGTAAAAATGACAAAACCTTTTATTAACCCAGGTCTGAGTAAAAACCTTACATTTTCAGTGTGGAGGATGTATGAATCAGCATGTACCTGTAGTCCTGCAGTGTTTTAGAAAGCCCAGAGCTGTGGTCAGAGTGGATGCTGGCACAGTCGTCCATCACATCCTCCAGGCCTCTAGAAAAGTGACACAATTTTATTTCTACTGCAGCTGGAACTTCAAACAACACAAGTTTCAGTGGGACTCTTACTTATATAACTCAAAGTTCTGTATCTCATCATCCCAGTAGTAGCTAGTGCTGTGGTGGGTGAAGTAGTGGATCTGAGAGGGGGAGAGGAGATGGAGGAGGTGGTCAGATGTTCACTGTGTAACAACTTTACAGACACACTTCACTACCAGCCGAACCTAAACCTAAACCCCAAAGCTAAACACAATTCTAATGGTAAGAAAAGGCAGACACAGTTTCCCAGTACCTGATGGTTCTGCGCATGAGGAAACTTCCCATGATGCTCCTCGGGTACAGCATCAATGCTGTGGTCTCCGTCTCCATTTAGCAGTGGAGTTGAGGACTGCAGATCCAAACAATCGAAGGGTTTCTTCCCAGGAGCCAACATCACATGTACTTTGGCTCGAAACCACTGCCTGAACTCATCCTGTGATAACAACACCAAGAATTAGATTACAGTGCAACAGTGTGTGCGCCACAGAAGTTGTGTCCACTGTAAATGAAGGACGTCTATCTTGTTGTTTTCCCACCGTGGTCCTGAGCAGCAGTGTGTGTGCGTCCTTCAGCGAGGTGTGTGTGCATGTGCTCTTCACGCCCCACTCTGGCAGCCAGTAGAGCAGCAGCAGCAGGAGTCCACCGGAGCACACAGCGCCCACGCCCACCAGGACCCTCTTCCACAGACAGGGCCGGTACCCCGACACCTCCTGCACAGACACACACTCACGGTAACACACCAAGGGTACAAATACACCGCTGTGCTGTTTGTTAGAGAAGGCACAGACACAGGAAGGACACCTGGTGATATGCAGTAGAGTTAAAACTGGGCGGCATGCGTGGTTAATTTAACTTAGTGAGGTGGGCTGTTTGTACTCAACATTTTGTGGTTGTAGCCCAACATATTGTTATTTTTGACAAATGTTTTGTGTTCTCTGTGGTTGTGGTTTTAACAGACATTTTGTGGTTTTTACCAAACATTTTATGGTTTTAACTGAACATTTTGACGTTATACCACACATTTTGTGGGTTTTACGCAACACTGTGTTGTTTTTTTCCAAAATTGTGTGGGTTTACCCAAACAGTGGCTCAGTGGTAGTGCGGCCGTCTACCAACTGAAGAATCAGTGGTTCAATTCCCACTCCTACCAGTCATTGTCAGTGTGTCCTTGGGCAAGACACCTTACCCACCTTGCCCTGCATGAATGCTGAATGGTTTGGTGGTGGTCGGAGGAGCTGTAGGTGTAAATCGGCAGCCACGCCTCCGTCAGTCTCCCCCAGGGCAGCTGTGGCTAGTTTAGCTTACCGCCACCGGTGTGAATGAATAATGGTCTTTGTGAGCTCTTTGAGAATTTTTTCATTTTTACCCAATTTTTGCAGTTTTTACCCAATGCAGGGTAAAAAAACAACAAAACAGCACATTTTTTTGGGTTAAACTAACACAGCATGAAGTATGTGGTATGTAGTGTGTAGTATAATAAGTAGTATAATCAACCCAGCTTCTTTTAGGGTGTACAATACTGTTTGTAGGGAACTATATTTCAGCCATAGATAAATACACATTTAGTTTTCTAGTCACGACATATGGCAGCAGGGCTGTGTATGTGGGATGAATCAAGATAAACTACAATGTCTATGTTGACTTTAATGAAAGAACTCATGACTAAATGTATTGGTCTCTATAGCACATAGGAATCAGCTACTGTGTATCAGTCTTTAGCTTCACAGATGATGCTTGTTAGTGGAATCAGTTCATTTAAACTTTGTGTTATCTATGGGATTTGTTGACCATGAAAAATAATTATACAGCTTCATTCTGTAAAGCTGATTTCCATCTTGTCTCAGTAGTGTCAGTGCAGTCTTGCATTAGTAAATTCTGCTGTAGCTTACAGCTCAAGTTTAGGACACAGTTTTGGACAGTATGTCTATTTGCTTTGAAATCATACTATTCTCATATATGCATAATAAATACCTGACTACAGGTAACAGCCAGTTAGCTTAGCATCGACACTGGAAATCACTAGCTTGACTTTACTCTTTGTAATTTTCTTCTGGGTAAAGAGAATAAGAAATGACATTTACCATCTCGTCCTCCAGGCCTTTGTTGATGATCTTCACCTCTCTCGTCTTCATTCTGTCAGATGTGCAACAACTACAAAAAAAAAAAGATATTTACTGTATACCCAGCAGGTGTTTTACATGCTGAAACTTGTTGGGGGTTTTTTCATCACAGAAAGAAATGTATGACTCTGCCGGCTCAGAAAAGCTGTTGCAACTTTAATCTCGGTCAGGGGCACGACAGGATTCACTTTTATGGCTTCTCAAGCAAAAACTGCCCAAATAGAGAAAACAAAGTCTGTCACTCATTTACTCTTATACTATATGAGAAACAAGACAAGTGCGATTTCCACATATGGGGTCAACCCTGAGTCGTCTATAAGGAAGAAAGATTTCTTTTGCAAGTAACAACCTGACTGAGCTGCAGCCTCCTTCATGACAGTGTGTTCACAGCCTCTGGTGATGCTTGAGAGAAAAACCTTGCTTCACCTCTTTCCTGGAACATTAGACTATTCAACACCTGTTTATTATTTTATTACTTCTGTGTTAATCCAGTCCAATCAATTTGACAAATTGACCTTTAAACACTTTCCACATCCAACAATAATTCCACTAACATAGATTTGGGCTGACAGCCACATAGTCTCTTTTTCCATCATGTAAATAAAACTGTGTAGAAAAATATATATACACTCACATATCTGCAGGAGCATAAATCAGTTAAGGGTCACGACGCACAAACCTGTGACGCTGCGTGATCCTGGTTTGATTAACGGACAACTCAATCGATACCAAGTTGTGTAATACTTATAATAAACGTGGTTAATTGTCAGGCTAAGCAGTGATGTAGAGCAGGATAGGAACCTTTGCACCATGCTGCACACATGTTCACGCTCAATAATAGTCACACCTGCAGTAATGTTTGACTCACACACTATCTGACCTGGACTCTCAATACCCACCATGTCTGTAAACACAATTTGACAAACTCTACTTTTTTTTTTTTTTAAGATGAAACTCCTTAAACTTACCAATTTATAAATAATAAATAATAATCTAGATATACCTGTACCACTATTTTAAAGTCACAGTGAAAGCAGGTATGTTGTAAAACTAAAAGCACTCACCACATTTGCTATGACACACACACAACAAACTGTGACAAGCTGCGTTTGAACAGAATAATTATTTCCACCATTATACACACTGGAAAACACTGGGTTGTTTTAACCTACAACTGGGTTATATATTGGACTACCTACATGCTGGGCTACTTTCAATTAAAACAAGGTCTTTATCCAGTGGGTAAAATATTAAGTAAAATAACAAAATATTCGCTCAGCATGTAGTTAGTCCAATATTTAATCCAGTTCATGGTAATTATGTAAACCCATAACTTCCTTTATTACCAAGAACACATCACGCTGTAGGGATGCTTTTCTGAAACAGATCTTTTAAGTCTGGTGTAAGTGAACATTGAACCAAAATAAAAACAGAAATCTTACTCCAGTCAAAGCCACAGTCAGTGAGTCATTCAGCAACGGCTTCCCAAACACAGTCCAAGTCACAACCCGGACTTCATCTAGTCCAGAACTAGTGGCAGGACCTGAGAGGAGCTGCTCCAAACATCCATGTGCAGGATGACCCAGCTGAAACATAAGAGACAGAGAATACAGATGTGCTGGGCTGATGTGGACCCAGACTGCAGGGTGTGACTGCTGCTGCTGGTAAAGGCGCCTCCAGTAAATACTCACTTTAGCTGATTACTGATAACTCATGCAAATTAACCCATCATAAAAAAAAAAGTTGTAAAACAGTAAAACAATCAACTCCGGGAAGGAGGGCAGTGGATATCCTACTGTGATAATGCAACAGTGATAAATGAGAAAGTTTAATAGTGGAAAAATTATAGGTTCCCACTGTTTCAACACCACAATGTGAACGTAAAGCAAATTTCAGTTTTAAAAAGTTGCATAAAAGTTCCAATACATTGAGATGGGACGCGTGTACTCAGCGATAAACACGCGTAAATGTCAGAGCTACCACGTAAATACGCACAAATCCACAAGTGTTACCAACTCACCGATGCCTCCTCTCAGTGTGATCAACAGGTCACACGTTGCTCAGTTTGCAGAGTAAATCGTTGCACTCAAAGTTTTGCACGGTTGCCCTCTGCAGCCCCGTTAAACACTGCGGATCATTACAGCATGAACCCACGGAGATCCACGCTGCGCGGCGCAGACCCGGACCGTCCCAAACCGGTCCATTCAGAAAGGAAGTGGGAAAACAGGATGTGAGGTCATTAAAGGACACCGTGTTTGGGCTGAACTCCTGCAAGTTGCAACAAATCGGAGCAGAGCAGCCAGCAGAGGACTCAGTGGAGGACTCGGCAGACCCCACAGACTCTGGATTTCCCCGCAGTGCGTGATCGTGTGGTTGGAGAAGATGTTGCATGTTGAGCTGTGGCTCTGCTGTTATTTCTAGAGTGTGCACCAGATTTCAAAATTTCAGGAGTTCATCTTTTGGGTCTTTATCACAGATGTAAGGAAAGCACACAGAGGAACAAACATCTGGTTTTGGTTTTTAAAAATAAATGTATTTGCACATTAGAAAATTACATCATCAACATTTCACAAAACAAACACTGCAGTGTGAAAACAGTTTGGGGGTCTTTTATACATTTTGGAAATTACTGTTTAAAAGTACAAAATTACAAGATGTCAAATGTACACTGACTGAAAATACTGTACAAGTATTATTAGTAGTAGTATACGATGCAGGTTTCACAGCCAAACACAAAACTCAAACAGCATGAGAGTGCAGACGTGTTTACAGGTGTCATAATGACAACAAATAATTCATATGTATTTTAAGGTTTTTCTGGACAAATCAGTTTTTAGATTTCAGTTCTTTAACAGCATCTTGTGTTTTGCCAGCCCCGCGCCCTCTTCCTGAAAGAAAGAAATACAAATATAATTATTATAGTTTTTCCTTATTGCCACGTTGAAAACCTATCACCAAAAATTATATAAGTTAACTCAAAACCATAGCCTGTTTACAGATATGGATAAAGCAACCAGGTCTCAAAAATTAGTGTAAAAAAAAAAAAATGTGGTAGTGCAAAAAAACTGTATTATCCCCCAACGGCCACTAGATGCTGGATCCAAAAAACTCTGTCTCAAATTTACTTCAATTCAAAAATCTTCATTTTCCATCAGGCAAAACATTTTTCCACAAATCATTCTGATGTCATTAGCTAAAGTCAACTCTTCTTCTCAGTGATCTGAGGGTCCATCTGAAAGTCAGGTCATCATTAAGTAGATATCAGGCTCAAAAAGGAATATTTAGGGGTGTGATTAGTTTGATTGGCAGGTCTGGTCTCCACAAACCAACGGGTGACATCATGTTAGCTTTGATCATCTTCTATGGTCGAGCTTAATGGATCTGGTGATGATTTCTCTATGGGTTCATTATGTGAGCAACAACTTTAACATTACATGTATTCATGTTTGTGCTGCTTTAAATTTCCACTTTAATTAAATGTCAGTCATTGTTGACCTCTCTATAAGATGTTTCTCTACCAGTGAGTCACCTTTTCTGCTGCTCTTTCCACCTCTCAAACTCCCTGCTTTGTTGCCACGCTCCCCCCTGCCAGCTCCCGGAGCTACAGGCTGGCCACCGGAACGTCCCACCAGGCCTCGGCCGGCACCTTGGGGATCTCTTTCAGTGACTGTGGGTTTTGCGTAACCCACAGTCACTTTGCTGCCATCTATCTCACAGTCCTCCATGGCTTCTCTGACAGCTTTGCAATTTTCGCTGCTCGCAAATTCCACAAAGCCGAACCTGATTAAAATACAAAATAAAACAAGAGTGAGTGAGAAAAATCTGAAATCTTTCTGGAGTTACCACAGTATAGATGCGACTTTGTGCTGCCAACCTCTTTGAGACTCTTGTCTTTTTATCTACAATGACTCTTGCATCGAGGGCTCCTTCAAAGGCACTTTTGAGAGTCTCTGCAGTCGTCTTGTCAGCAAGGCCCGTTACAATCAGTGTTTTTGAGAGGGCTAACAGAAACAATAAACATTTCTTAGTACCACAGCAATCACTCAAAGTTACATTAGACCGAAATACAAATATTAAACAGGTTTGATCAAGCTATCAGTTAGATAACACTAAATGATGATGATACCTTTTGGTTTCTCAGGCCTTGCTCTGATTTCACCGAACTCTACTCTGATGTCTCTTTTGCAGATCTTAATGTTTTGTGATGACTTCAAGGCCTTTTCAGCATCTGCCAGAGTCGCAAATTCAACAAATGCATATCTGCAAAGAATTACACAAAATTCTTGAAACACGATCATTGAAACAGAAATTAACTAGGAAACTAATTAGCCAGTGAGTGTGTACTTACCCTCTTGGTTTGCCTTTGGTTTGAGGTATGTTGATACTAACTGCTTTCTGAAAGGCAGCCTTCAGGTTTTTTTCCTTCACATTGTAGGACAAGTTGTTTACGAATAAAGTGTTACTTGGAGGAGCTGCGGTTGCAAGCAAGAAGAAAGAAGAGACTGTTAATACTGACAAAAACTGTGTGGATTTAAAAGATTAAAGTTCAGATGAAGACCAAAAAAAAAACCAACATATACATTTTTATTGTTTGACTGATTTACCTTTTGTGCTCTTCTTGTCAGTATCCACTTTAGTGGCTTTTGGTGCATTTGATTGTCCCACAGAGTCTACAATCAACACCCGGCCTTGGATTTTAACTCTTTGTTTTTTCTGCCGTACTTTCTTAGCAGTGACTGTATTCTTAAACTGCACAAAGGCAATACTGTTGGAAAGAAAAGACATTTCATTCAGTGCATGTTACAAATATTCATTAAACATATAAATTAGTGTTTTGCTGATCTGACTTGTTACAAAGTGAACAATAATGCATGTTTTTCAGACTCTCACCCCTGGGTTGGGCTTTCTGCTCCACCAGGAAACCGGACAGCGATGGCCTTGCGGAAGATTTTCAGGATGTCTTGTTTGGTTGCGTTATAGGGAACGTTCTTCAGAAACAAACATCTGGCATCTTTGACTGCAGAAAACAGGACAGTCCTCAGGTCACACTATGACCAAATATTCATCTTCTTCTTGTTTTAATTCAGAAACTGCAACATTGCATCTAAAATGACAAGTAACATCAAGGCTGTTCACGCTTGGTTTTAAGATGCACCTCGAGTGACTGGATCACAACTGGACAGTGCTAAATACAAGTGTAAACGACCACCAAAATATATTGAGATCCATTCACTCAAACCACATGTGGAGGTGGTCTGGGCACATGTGACCACATACGTTTTGGAGTGTAAACGCTGATGCATCCCCAACGAGGACATAAAAGGAAATACGTCATCAATGCAGGACAGTACGCCACTGCTTTTCTGACGTTTAGTCTCCTTCGTGTTGCCCTGCGCTCATTTGCCTTTGTCCTCTCACCAGAAACAGTTGGAACAGCCCATATAACAGTTCATGAATCATTTTGTCTTCTCTCTTTTAGCTTACTGTTTACAAAATCTGGTGCTACTCTGGCGAGTAACATGAAAACTGTGCACAAGTGGTCAGCAGGACGGTGCGGAGATGCAGGCTAAATACAGGTGTTAACTTGGAAACTTGTGATCCGATCACCCAAGACGCATCCTAAAACCAAGTGTAAACAGGGGCACTAAGTTATCATCAATTCCATTTAGTTTTTCTTTGCTGTTTACCTTTTTTGTCCAGAGTCTTCACCTTCACTTTGTCCGCACTTTTGATTTTTGCTTTGGCGATCTTCAGTGGCTTGTCAAGGATCATCTGTCCATCTAATGTTAAGGCTTTAGTCAAGTCCATCTCTGAGGCCAAATCTACATATGCATGTTTTCTGCAACATAACAAATACTTTTGAATTAGTTTACATCACAGCAGTGCTCACAAAACCCAGTAACAAATGAAGAGCAGAACTTAATTCAAACTAAACATACTCACCTGGAGCGGTCTAATCGGATGTCTTGAAACAGGAGACTTTGTGTCATGAGATAATTTGCTAATGAATCTTTGACTTCTTGAGAGGGTTTTGAATTGTTCAGGTTGCCAATAAAAACACAAAAACCTGCAAAAGAATAAGATGGTAAAATATGTTGGGAAAACACCTCTTGTGGAAAATCAATCAACACTGGCAACACTGTGTACTGGCAATTTCACCACTCGCAGGTAACAGCCAATAGGAGCACTCCTCCCGGTAACCACGACTACTGCCAGTTCCACCATCAACAATGAACGAGATAGGGTATATTGCTGCTTTTACCTATTGTTGAACTCCCAGAAATGGAGAACAGCTGCTCTGATTTTAAGTGTGGTGCAAGTGTAGTCAAACATTAAAAGCTAATTTAAAAAGATGATGTTGAGCTGGGGTTTGAAAGTTTGAATATGGTCACTGATGAGTTTGGGGAGTGAGTTCCAGAGGGAGGGGGCAGCAACAAAAGCCCTGACCCCCAAGGCTTGGTCCGTGAGGGTGGTGAGAGGAGATTACCTGAGAGGAACAGGCCTGAGAAGTTCTGTCATAAACTTCTGAACGGACACAGACGGCGACAATAAGCTCGTCCACCAGTGCTGTTCAGTGACGTCACTGAATCAGTGATACTACATGACGAAAATTTGTCGGTCAAGTTAAAACTTTTTCAACTCGTTCAATGCAAATGTCGCATCTACTCGTCCCTTCCCATTCACTTATTATGTAATCCTGTCGTGTGACAAATTTGCGACGTACTTGGTCTGAATGCCCCGTAACAGTTCTTACCATCATTGACGAGCTTAGTCTTCTTTGATGGGGAAGTCTCAATGGTGGGTTCTGCCTTTCGTTTCCCATTAACTGCAGGAGTCAGAAAATATGTTAAATATTTGATCCAACACTACTGAATTTTATAATGTATGAAGATTTGGTCTCAGTCACCTGTTGTTAAGACTTTATTATGTGCAATTACTTTATTTAACCATTGCAAGTTATAGTGTGTTTGTGTCTGAAAAAATGTAACAACAAAGATTAGGTAAATACTAATATTTAGATTAGCATTTACAGTAAAACAGTTTTACAGTTTTATATAGTGCATGCATAGTGCTGATTGTTAATTTTCTTTTAGAGTGTAAAACTTCTTCAATCAGGAGACTCATCCCCATTTCTGAATACATGGATTTTGTAAAGACACCAAGTTGCCATAAAAAAACTTTGTGAGTTTTTTGTGAAAACAGTGAGAGAGTGAAAGACAAAAAACTAAAGAGAAAAAACACACAAAAACAGAAAGAATGAAACAACAAGGAATCAGATCTTTCACCAGAAACAGCTGTTTTGTCATGAGCAACTAAATGACACATGCTTACCCACTGACTCTTCAACAGTCATTTGTTCATTTTCATTAGTTTCTTTTTCAGCATCAGCATCATTTCCTTCCTCGTTCTCGTCCTTCCAGGTTACAGTTACTGTGGTCTTATTTTCAACAACAACGTCCACTTGAGATTCTAAAAAGAAAACATTATCACTGACACCTTTCAGAATTTCACTCAGATACATTCCTAATGTGTTAATGCATCTTCAGTACCTTCTTTATCTTCACTTTCCTCCACCTCTTCTTCCATTTTTGTCTCTGCAGTCAGGCCACACTCTTCCTTAGTGGAACTGGGTGCATCAGCTGAAGAGATGAGTTCATCTATTAAGAGCAGCCATGATGTAATTTAAAGAGATGGAAAAACTGTTATTGTTTATGTGGAAGAAAGCTAAAATTTAAAGAGTAAATGAGGAAAACATTACATACTTTCATTTAAAATTAGAGTGCCAATTCAAAAAAATTAAATATGGTCAACTGATAGATCACGGCTTAACTTTTTTAAAAATTTAACCCAGAAAGACATTTTTTGAGTTTCATACAAGACTTCAACACCAAAACTGTAATAATAAACACATTCTGGATGAATTACTATTAGTAACAATTCAGGTCATATGACAGCATCCCTACCAGGACTCATCATCTCTTCAACAGTCATCTGATCAGTTGCCTCGGTTGCCTTCACCGTGCTATCACCCTCTCCTTCCTCATTTTTCGTCTCCCATGATACAGTCACTGTGGGAGTGTTTCCTTTGACTTCTACCACAGTGTCCATACGAGGATCTGGAAAGGTATTTTCATTACTTACACAGATCTAAATTCCATTGAGACACACATGTGTGATGTGCAGGCAGTCACTACCTTGCCCATCTTGTCTATCTTCATCTGGTTTCATCTCCACTCTTGTGCTCTCAGTTGGACTGTCCTCCTCAGTCCTGACTAGCGTTTCATTTGTAACATCCTCAGTCTGGCCCTCTGAAACAAACATTGATGAAACAATACAGTGTTATTAGTCATTAATCAACTAAAACAGTAATGTTCATTGTAAAGGTCAAATTGATTGTAGAAAATGACTTACCAGTGTTAGCAATGTCTTCCTCTTCCACAACTTTGCTTTGTCTTGTTCTTCTTCTGGTCACCTGAAACAAACGCATTTATAAGAGTATGACTTTAAGCAACTTATCATTTATACTGAAAAAAAAAAAATGTCTGGCAAAGATATGCATAATATCTTTGCAATATGCTTGTTATTAATGGAGCATATTTTCACCTGTGGAGGTCTACCACTCTAAATTGATAACCACTGGAAACTATTAACTGATTATAATCACTAATGTCATTAAATTTCTTGCAATCAACCAATTAATAAGCAATACACAAATGATCCAGCCCTACTTTAGTGTTAAATGTAACAATGTTATTGTGAACTGACAGGCTGTACAATTATAGTACTTGTTCTTGAGTTCTTGTATGTGGTATTTCACTCACAGCTAGCCAACTGTTAGCTTTTTGGTTTATGGCAAATAAGACCAAACAGCGGCTAGCTTAAAACAACCAACCTGCATCATCTTAAAGATTAATTAATATGCATGTAATATAACGAAGCTCTTACGTCTGTCTTTGCCATAGTTTGTGTTAAAACAGCACACACTGATCGGCTGGTGCAGCGAATTGTAGCCGGTGAATACACGCGTGTTCAGCTAAAAACATCCACATGCGACTTTTTCCCAAACTACGCACTGCGCATGCGTGTGATGTAGTACGGATACTCACAGGGTAAAAAAATGTTCAGGTATGTTTACGCGATTTTACGATTACAACTTTCGGAATCTCCCCTTCCGTAGACACACCAGTGTATCAGTTATACTACGATGAGCACTCACATGGTAAATATTGGATATTATTAAAAGTCTTTAGACAGAAAGGGGACATTTGGGGAATGTTTTTGGAGGCTCAAACTTCATTTTCTGACAGCTAGCCCTGTAGCCAATTAGCGTTAGCATTACTTAACTTTTAAGTTGGTTGACTCCCTTTTCAGTTTCTCTCCACCCAACCTAAGTGAGAAGAAACTGTCTGAAATGATTTGGATGTCACTGTGACTCCAACGATGACAGAAGACCACTATGTTTTCCACGCAGTGTGAGGATTTGTTGGGGATGATAAGCAAAGCGTGTCAATATGTGGAGAACAGGTTAAACTGGATTTAAAACTTCAGTCCAAAGGTCACGGCAGTTCACTCGGGGTAGATAAGTGTTTATCGGGTCACGCCATCCTCTCAGGCTACAAACAGCTCCACTATGAGCTCACCATGGAGGACGTTGGACTGATTTGAGGGATCATTTTTGCAAACCTTTCTACAATGGGGACTCAAAGGAACGGATTTAAGAAAGAGAGCTTCATTTTAGCAGTGGACGTCGGTACAACATCAGTCAGATGTCATGTGTATGACAAGCAGGCAAAAATCCGAGGATCATGCACTACCAAGGTACTCATCCTCTCCTCTTTATCCTCTTTTAATTACGCCCTTTTTGCCACATAGGTGTGATTATTGTTTCTGTTACACTGTTGTCCAGGTTGTTCCCTTGTATCCAGAGGTAGGACATGTGGAGATGGACCCAGAGGCACTGTGGACAGGGTTTATCACAGTGGTCAGTGGAGCTGTGCAAGGTACACATCCATCCACTACTGTACCAAGGGATTAGACTGGGTGGGGTTCATTTTATATAAACATTGGCACACCACATAGATGTACAGCAACAGACACATTAACATATAGCAGGGTGCCACTGGCTACTATACCTTAAATGTAGTAGATAACAACCTTAAGTATCCTACTCATAATTTATTCAGTATTTAAAAGGTACTGATCCAACTCTGTTTATCTTGGAGGCTGTATCCTTTGAAGCTGTTTTATTGGGCTACACTGCACAGCAATGTGAAAGGTTTTATTCATAACACATTCAAAATTGTTTGCACTTCTAGCATAAAAACTGTTAGCTGCATGAAAATTGAAACTACATTTTAATATTTTCTTGTTTCTCTCCTTAACCATTTTTATGTTGCTGTACTCATGATACAGATGCAGGAGTTCAAATGCGACAGATAGAGGCCCTTGGCATCTCCACTCAGCGAGCCACCTTCACAACATGGGACAGGTAAATAATAAATATGATTAAACTACTTTTAATTAGTTCTAAAAATTGCTGCATGATGATGAAGATAACTACTTAAGCGCAATCTTTGTGGTATCTATTTTCCTGGTTCCTGCTCTGTTTCACTTCACGTCCCACTTCTTACAGGAACACTGGGGTTCCCTTCCATAACTTTATCAGCTGGCAGGATCAGAGGGCTGCAGATCTGGTGAAATCCTGGAACAGATCGTGTACCATGAAAGTGAGACTGCTTTATGTCACTACCTTTTGTGTGGAAGTTATAAGGCAATTTAAATCCACTTTTACAATGAGTATTTTATGGACTAGTGCTGGATGTGGTGTCTTTTTACAACAACGTCAGGCAATCCATGGCGTGATGAAGGGCTTGTATTTCCTGACCAGACAGAAGCGGTCCCTTGCTGCGAGTCTTATTGTGTTCTCCACTCAGCATGTCACCTTTCGCCTCGTCTGGGCTCTAACGCACTACAAGCAGGTGTGTGGAGGGGTTAGAGACACAAATGGGGAGCAGCTGTGATGCACATTGACCTGTCTGACAAACACAGTGGACCGTGTTTGCTGGTCTGTTTAAATACAGCTGCAGACGTTAGTGACACTGAAACAAGAATTTTATCCAGAAATAGGGAACATGTCAGGAATGTGGTTTACTTTCACCATTAAACCAACAAATTAGCAGGGTTGGGGTTAGTTTTATGTCCTTATTCATTATATAAAGATTGACAAAAGTGAAGTGAAGTGTTTATTTTTTGCCAGAAATCAATTCATTTTTAAAATAACAAAGTATCAACTTTCTGGTTTGACTGGCTAATTATCTTTAGCTTTTACAACCACTTTTCGATCCTCAGATGTCTGGTGGTATGTAGAACTTTAATGTACCAATAGTACAATTAATAAATAAATTTTAAATATGTATTGATAGATCACACTTTTGTTTATTGTAGTTGAGACCAAAACGAATTTCTAAACATTACATTAGAGCAGGGAGAGGCTGTATTATAATAAGTTTGACAACACGCCCTCACTTCTCTTTTCAGCCTCATTGTTTCTTTCTTCCAGGTTCGTCAAGCGATAAATGAAGGGAACTGCTGCTTTGGAACAATAGACACCTGGCTCCTGTTCAAACTGACAAAAGGTGGGTTTGGTAGTGTTCTCGTTTGGCACAATGTCCTTTGAAAATACAGGCAGGTAGTATATGATTTGTCCAGTGTATTACATTTCATATTGTCTCTATCTGCTGAAGCCCAGACAGAAAGTTCTTTGTCCTTCCAATCCTATTGCATCACTTCTTCTCAGGAATGTTTCAGCTCACTCCTGTGGGAGAGAGGGAGTTAGAAAAATTTGAGTTCATACAAGTGTTTTTTTTTAACCTTCTTTACATCATTAGTTGTCTCCTCATCTGTTTCAGGACGCATCCATGCTACAGATTACTCTAATGCCAGTGCAACAGGGATTTTCGACTCCTATCAGGTCTGGTTTATGTCATATTTGTGTTTTTCTGTGTTTGGTTTAAGTGTTTGTGTGTGATTTTTTCATGTCTCTGTCATGTGGCTTGTTTCACAGATGTGTTGGAGTGGGTTTCTCTGCAGTCTTGTGTCTCTGCCTCTCTCTATATTCCCCAAAGTAGAAAATACAGGGTGAGTCCAACAACTTGTTCAGATTACAACACATCAATCATGTCATCAGAAGCATACATATTTATTTTTTTGCCTCAAGGTTTCTAAAGCGCTACTCAAATGACAGAAGTCTTTTAGCAGTTTAAATCAATGGTTATCTTCCTGTGGGCTGAGACCCTTCAAGGCCCAGAGAGGCTCTCCCCAGTCACTTCCACCAGCTCCTCCATGAGAATCCTGAGCCAAGAGCTATAATCCCTCAAGCGTGTTTAGGGTCCCCAAGGTCTCCTCCCGGTTGGGCACGTCCGAAACACTTCCCAAGGGGGCATCCTCACCAGATGCCCAAACCACTTCAGCTGGCTCCTCTCGACATGAAGGAGCAGTGGCTCTACTCAGAGTCCCTCCTGGATGACCGAGCTCCTCACCCTATCTCTTGGTCTTGTTCTTTCGTTCATTACCCAAACCTCATGACCATAGGTGAGGGTTGGAATGTAGATTGACCGATAAATCAAGAGCTTCACCTTCAGGGTCAGCTCCCTCTTCACCACAACAGACCAGTTTAGCCCCAGTCCTCCTGTCGATCTCCCTTAAACACTAGTCTGTCCTGCACAACATTTTGATAAGATAAGATACAATAAAATAGAAATTCTTCTGCCAAATTGTTACAAAGTACAGTACAAACATCAATCATTACCATATAAAATTTAAAAATATAGAAATAATAAAATAAAATATTGTAATAAAAAAATGTACAGTGTAAGAACAAAAAATCAGTTCCTAATTGTAAGAATGAATGGGAGTTTCTCCTGCTGAACGTTGCAAGAGATGAAGACTCAGATTCATGTTTTTGGTGTTTCATATACATTTTTTACAGATCTGCACCACATGCGGTTTACAATTCTGCCAAAGTTGCAGGGCAGTTCCTTTGGCCTCTTATACTTTTCACTCTGCATATCTGAAATACTCAAAGAGTCATCTTACATATACGTCGCACAAGTCTCACTTATCCCTAAGTTGGCAAACTATTCCTGGCCACTTCCCATACACAGAAACTTACAGGAGCAACCTAAAACCTGCACCTAACCCTCACACAGACCATACATAGAGTTTGACCTGTGAAGATCTTAGTATAACAGAAAACCATATCATCACTAATTAAATCAAACAGCACAGAATTGCACAGTATTTTAAACATGTTAGTAGATGGGGATAGGGGAGGAGTCATTAAACAGTTGAATAAACAGGGTTTTGTTTAATGAGCTTGAGAGGAAAAGCTGATTTAAAAAAAAAAAAAAAAAAACTTTTCTGAAATAATACATTACCTGGAAATGTACACCGATGAGTATTATCAGGGACTGTGTGTAATATGGAATTATATGTACCTAAACTTTAAAAATTATTTTATGTAATTGTTGTCAAGCCAAGTCCTGTTGTTGACCTTTCGACTAGAGCACTGATGAAGAGTGTGAGATGATGCATTTTCTCTGGCTTCTCTTTCTCATGATGCAACAGCCACGACTTTGGATCCACTGACCCGTCTATCTTTGGCGTGGCCATTCCCATCATGTCAGTGGTGAGTTGTCAACATGTTGTTACCACACAATCTCTTATCTGTGTGATTATGGTAATTAAAAAATGTAGTCATTGCAACCTTTCTGCCAGCCTGTCACCTTCATTATGTCAGCAGCAGGTGATGTGTTTCTCATGATGAGAGTTTCACTCAGCTGGAACAGAATATTGATGAAGAATTAATTTAAACAGGACGCTGTAAACACAGTGTCATGAATGCAGACTTGTTAAAATTCATTGTTATCACCACATACAAATGACTTGCTCTCTCCTTCTGCCGTAGATGGCAGACCAGCAGGCGGCCATGTTTGGAGAGTGCTGCTTTGACGTTGGTGATGTAAAGATCACCATGGGAACAGGCACCTTCATGGACATCAACACTGGCAGTAATCCACATACATCTGTAGCAGGTAAAAGAGCCGTATGCACAACAGAATACACCCACATGTGTCCGTCCTATTACAAGCCCGTTTCCCCCGCACTGCAGGTCTGTATCCTATTGTCGGGTGGAAGATCGGCTCCGAGGTGGTGTACCTGGCAGAGGGCAACGCAGCAGACACGGGCACAGCCATCAAATGGGCGCAGGAGCTGGGTGAGACATGCTCTATATGAAAAACATAAGCCTGAAGTTTAAGTCATCCATGTTTAAAGGAATAGAAACTGGAATGTAAATGCATACATAGGCTGCTGGCTGTAATACTGAGAGTCCATAAGAAAGATTTCAGGCATATTTGAAAATGTATTTTAAAAAAAAAAGTTGTGAGTGTTTTTATATGACAGTCTCAATGCTACTACTGAGTTGCCGTGATGGATGACATCACATGAACTCAGGACTGAATCTCTGGCGTTGCTCTTCAGTACAGATGGGGTAAAGCATGTAAGATGCAGAAAGTGACTCAGAAGTCAGTGAATGCAGATTCTGCTGTGGTGGCAACAGCAAGTAATGTAACAACAATCCAAACGCTTCTGGAAAACCATAGACTGTATATAGAAGTGGATGTAGTAAGCATGACAGAGTTTGGTGTTTGAATGTCGCCATGATGATTGTTTGGAGACCAATGTGACCATATTTGGATATAAAGTGAGGAGTGAGGAGGCAGGTCTGACTCTCGAACCCAAGGACGCTACATGTGTCTGAGACTCGAGTTTACTCAAACTAACCACGCCCTAAATCTTCCTCTTCTCTCAGCCTCACACCTACTTAATAATAAATGATTTTCAGGTGGACCAGGTCACTGAGAGGAAGAGTTGACTTTAGCTAATGAAGAATGACATGTGGAGAAAACATATAATGCATTTTATTTTAATACATTTTATTTATAAAGTGCTTTTCAAGGTACTCAAACATGCTTTCCAGGCATATTAAATTCAATTCATTGCATTGACTGAGTATTTGAGGATTTTTGAATTGAAATCAATTGGATCCAGAATTTTTTGGAGCCAGCCTGTAGTGGCCGTCGGGAGTATTGCAGTTTTTTGCACTTCCAGATTGGCCTAATTTTTTAGTCCCGCTTTCTATGTCCATTTCAAGATACAGTCTATGAGTCTAAGTCACTGTGTAGCTTCAGCATGCTGAGCCCATGTGATGTCAAAGTGTTTCATCCAATCAGATCAACCCATTTTCCACCTCATTTTTCTGATTGGTCAATTGATCGGCCGTGATGTTGGGAATTCTGACTTTTGGAGATGACTATCTTAGTTTTGTGAGAGCTGTGTGAATCATTAGTTTTTGTTGTAATCTCTCTTCCAAACTGTATTTTGATTTTATGGGTTGTCTGTACCTTTTAAATCTCTGACCACTGCAGTGACTGACCCGTACAGAGGGGGTGTGTGACAATTGTGTGTGCCGTTGCAGAGCTTTTCTCTGACGTCCGGGAGACCAGTGACATGGCTTACAGTGTGAATGACTCAGACGGAGTGTGTTTCGTTCCTTCCTTCAGCGGCCTGCAGGTAGATTGATACATTATGCCTTTATTTTTATACACAGTTTGTTGTAATGTGTGCATAAGCATATTCAACCTCTGTATTCACTCAAGCATGTGTACTTTTTTGTTGTTTAATTTTTTTGTCTCTCTGTAACATGGTTGTCTCTATTTTTTCCTTTTGCTCTCCATTGTGAACTGGCCCTTGTAAGTGTTTGTCCTAAATGTTTATAGCTTAAGTGGAAAAGATTTGATTACAACAGATGGTTGTTTAATCAATAACTGTCACAGTGACCCTGCAGTACACTGTAGCTGCACCTTCACTCACCTCAGACGTGAGGATCATTTCAACACGTGTTGTTTTTCTGACTGAGTTTTGACTTTATTCAAGGCTCCTCTGAATGACCCCAAAGCTTGTGCGTCACTCATGGGCCTCAAACCCTCGACCACCAAGAGCCATCTGGTCCGGGCCATCCTGGAGTCTGTTGCCTTCAGGTGAGTCATTTTCAGGAGATGCTTGTTTTTAATGTTCATTGTCAAACTGGCTGATTGATGTTCCCGCTTTGGACTCTGATTGTTTCCAGGAACAAGCAGCTCTATGAGACAATGCTGAGAGAGACTAACATTCCCATCACAAAGATCAGGTGCAGTTTGTCTCATGCATTTTGCTGGGTTCTAATTACAGTAATGTAGAAAGACTCGGTCCAGCCATGTAACTTATGTCCGACCGGGATAGGCCTCTTTTTGATATCCAAGCTTACAGTGCAATATGTTATCGTCTGGATTTCAGCCAGAAAACTGGGTGTAACTCCTGTGTATCCTACTTCTACTAATGCAGTTCACTTGTTTTATTGGCAGTGCATTATGGGTGTGTGTATTTCTGGTACTCATACAGTAAAGTGAGTTAGTCGAGGTATAATTGAGTGCTCTCCCTCCCTCCTGTCTCAGGGTGGATGGTGGTGTTTCCTCCAATGACTTTGTCATGCAGCTGACTGCGGACCTGTTTGGTAAAAAGGTTTCCAGACCCCAACAACACGAGATGTCTTGTCAGGGGGCTGCTTTTATCGCTGGACTCGGAGTGGGTATGCAGACGCACAATTGCACACATCAAAGCCAAATGTTACTTTTCAGGTTGAAACTGTTACGATTTTCCATGTTTTTTATTCTAAATACAGTTTTACAATGTTGGGTGTGCATACAACACATGGTCAAAGTGTCTAATCATGAGGTAAATAGTTGTTGCAGTAATCTCTGAGAGAAAAGAGCTCAGACTGCAGCCTGAGGAAACTCTCTGCTTCAGAAATCTCTTCTGAGGCTGAAAGTCTGACGTACGAGTGTCGGCTTTTTCTGTCTTTGTTCGGAAAAAAAACTGAACACACTCTCCAATTCTGCTCTCCTGAATATTATGAGATCCATTTATTTCATGTTCTGCACCATACAAATAACCACTTGTGCATGGAGATACTGTACAGTCGTTAACATTTTACAAACTACGTTACCATTCATATTTCCCCAGCAAACATTTTCCATTTCATTCACATTTTCAAGCATTTCCCACCATACACACATAAATATGGACATACATAGCAAACATTTTACATACAGCTTGTGGATAAAATATTGAATCCACTGTTATGTTCAACAATCAGCTGCTAATGGGTGTAATATTTACCAAACACAGACGTCCTGATGTGATCGTTTGGTTTGTTTACAGTCACCTGATGGAGAGTTGGGTTCACTCTCCCTGATGTTAGCCAATTAGAAGAAAGTGGGTTGATGAGAAGGGGGGGTCAAAACAGCCCTTTTCTGACAGAGGATGAAATGAGGGATTGAATAAATGACCATTATAAGATACAAATTAACTTTTTTGACTTGCTATCTATGAGGAGGCCAAGAGTATAAATATAAAGCTGTAAATAAGTTAATTTCCCTTTCCCAAACTGTATTTGAAATGCGTTTTGAGCAGGAGAGCTAATGTTTTGAGAGAGATTGGGTTTTTTTAGGTTACTGCAGCAAACAGCTGTGTGAAGCTTTGCTATAAATATTACAACAATACAACTCATGACAGGGTTTCATTTGAAAAGTTCTGATCAAAAAGACCTATTTTTATTTTTGCTGACTCTGGCAGAAGAAGCAAAATGAAGTGCTGCTGTTTTGTTATGTAACTCGTTTTCCATTTTAATTATTCACATTATGTAATTAGACTGTTATACATTAGTCAGTGTCAAAAGATGGATTTGTTCTCGTTGTTTTATCACAGGCCAGAAACAGGTGGTGCTGATGACTGAATAATGAAGTGAATCATGTTTTCTGAGGAACATGGGTTCTCAGTGGACCAGTGGACAATAGTGTGGATCAGATCGTTTCTGTGACACTTTTAGCTCTAGAACCAAATTTCACATGTACAGGAGTTCATAATGTTGATGTGTCTTCGATTGTCCTGTCCTGCAGGGTTCTGGAGGTCCCGAGAGGAGCTGAAAAAGCTGCAGAGAACCGACGAAGTGTTCTCGCCCCGAGGTGCGGCCAAGGAGGGTGCTGGCGACCTGAGTCGGGAGTACACCCCCATCCTGCAGAGCTGGGAGCGGGCTCTGAGACGCTCCATGAATTGGTACAACAAGCCTTGACAGCAGATAAACACCTGGGTAGAGGTAGATAGATTTATGAAATAGCGTTCATCAGTCGGGACTTTAAATTAACAGTAGTCAGTAGTCCACTTAAAACACATACAGGTTTCAGGTGATGGCACTTTGGTGTTATTGTAACCAGAGGTTACTTACTCTTTATAGGGAACTTTTTTCTTTTCAGCTGAAAGTCATTCGCATTGACAGAATAGTGCAGATACAGCTCAGGGTTGTGGGAACTGCACATAGCGGTGCAGGTCAGATCCACACCAAAGTGCCCCCATTACTGCCTTACATTACTGTTTTGCCTTGAACTTGATGTCTTCATGCCGTCGTGGCCTGATCACACCTGAACTTCATTCATTCCAGGTCTCTTTTCACTGGTGCTTCCTTATATTACAGTTTTCTTTTCTTCTTATAGCTGAAACATTATTCAATGTTTCCCCACATGGGGGCGCTGATGACTGGCTTTACAGCTTTTTTTTTTATTATTCATGAGCTCACCATAGCAACCACATGCCAACTGTTAATCAGGAGCTGTGGACTAAAATCATTCATACCAGATTCACACATGATCCTCTGTGTGGAGGAAGGGGAACAAATGGAGGAAAAAGACCGTCTGTTGATGTCACCTCAAGTTTCAAAAGACTCCACAAAAAAAAAAATAAAACAGGGTTTCAAAATGCCTCATAAGATATTTCAGTATTTTTTTTCATGGAGCTGCTTCTTCTTGATTGTACATAGTGTTGTCACTTGGTCATTTCAAGACAGTGTTGAGATCCATACGTGATGCCTTTTAGAAATCTGGAGATGTTCTTAGCATCAAGCTACAAGCAGTTATTGAGCATGAAATGAACTGGAACAAAAATGAATGGTACATTTGTCTGTATATTCCACTGGATCTGAGTTTTTAAATGTCTTTGTATCAGTGAAGGCTCACTGTTGTCCCTCATCTTTGTTGTAAAACGCATGTCCATTGGAAATGAACTGGAAAAAGTATTAAATGTCTGTGGTAGGAACTTCTTTGGTGTGTCAACAGAAACACAATGTCTAAATGTGCTATGATATTACAGGTATTCTGTTTAGGAATAAGGTGATCAGGGATACACAAATAGAAATATAGGACATGCAGTGGTGTGAGTGTTTTTCCTTGTCTGTCTTATGTTGTGTAGCTTTTCTTTCACTTGGTTGCTGTTTAATTTTACCATGTGGTACTGTCACTGCTCATGTCATATGATGATGTTCTGACTCGAGGGGTTTACCTGAAATGATGAACTTTGATGACACTGTTCCCTCATATGTGACACATGTGATTACTTAAAGAAATGTAACTGTGAATCTCTTCCTCTGCTTATTCTTTTAACTTTTTCTCCTTGTAAAATTATTCCCAGTACATTTACTAAACTTTGTGACACTGTGCACAATGTTCCTCATCACGTGACAGTCTCTAACACTTCATTCAGATTTTGAATGGCACCTCATCCCAAGCTGCTGGGAAGTAACAAATAATTAATCTGTGTAGTTTGCTTTTGTATATTAAAAGTAATGAGATGTCAGCTGGTAATTTTGATGGTGTATTTTTTTCTGGGGGTGGGGGAGTCTCCTGATGTATAGGTGAGGTCTCTGATGATAGGGATGTGTCTGGGCCTCGTGCCTGTGGATTTATCCAGGGATGAAAATCACTCAGCTTTCGGCGAAATTCCCCGTTTAGAATAATAAATAGGTGACCTACGTAAATCCTGTAGATCCGATGAAAAAATGTTTTTTTTAGAAGTAGTTTTATTAGGACCTAGGTTTTATACACAACACGGGAATTCAACAACACACTCCCCGTAAAGCACACGTTAGCATCAGCTAGCGCGTCCTGTTTTGAATTCTATTCAGCGTCTGTCAGGACTGTCATTGTGTGCGTAGTGCACGGTCGCTGCGTACGTTGTTTACGTAATCTTGCTGCAGCTTATCGATTTTGCGTCGCTCTGTAATTAGCAACTGTGGTTAGCAGCAGTCGGAGACAGAAAGTTTTATCCTTTGTTTTAAGTTAATAATCCTCTGTTTAAGATATTTCTGTCTGTGATATCTAAAGTTATTTCCACGTTATTGTGCGATGTATTTAAATGCTGCTGTTTGCTAAATACTCTGCAGTGTTAAACTAATTAAGGTGGGTAATATAATTTGTTAATGTGTAGCGGTACATGCGCTGCTGTGATTATGTTATTGATGTTGGTATACAAGAGTTATTCTCATGTCTGTCTTTTTGGATGTTTGATTTCAGAACAACTTATTATCATACAAAGACTGTTGGAGCCCTGAACTGGAAAATAAGTTCATGTCCCGCAGTACAAGAGTGAAAACTCAACACGTTGTCCAACAAACAACCTCACAGACCTCACAAAGTCTACTTCAGAAAAACTGACCGACATAATTTCTAAGTGGATTGCAGTTGTTTTGTTGAAAGTGTTTCATAAACACATGAAGTGCGTATACAGGGTGTCATAAAGTCCAGTTAACAGTACCTCTTTCATCAGCAGGATACCTGACATACACAAATGCAACACTTTGATAACTACTGAGAACAGAGAACAAATGTGACTTAGATATTTTATCAATTACCTTTGTAAAATACGTTTTTTTAAAGAATATTATTTGTAAATTATAAAGAGACTTTATGGACACCTTGTATATTCTTTTCTTTCTTGAGTCTGTTTGCTCATGGTAAATTAAACAAGATTAGTATAGATTAAAAATAAATGATGGTTCATCATGATTAATTGAAATTAATCCACAACAACCCTCTGATTAGTCTAATTAGAAAGTTCAATCATTTGACAGCACTACTTATAACGTATAATGTGAATATGTATAGACACTTTATTATACATTCATACTGTCCTTTAACTCTGCTTGATGTTTCTCTCAACGTGATGTTTTTAGATATAAAATGTCCAAAATTTTCATCCAGTATCCATGCCCCTGGACTCCCCTGGGGGGGTTGTATCCTTCTCACCTTTTTCACCTATGACCCGTTTTCATGCCTGACTTATCAGAAACCCAGGCTGTTGTAGATGAGTCTCGGGAGTGAATCCCCATTGATGTGACCAGCCGCGCTGTGAGGGTTGCTATGGCAGCTTGCGGATGGAGTGACTGAGAACAAATGGGGTGTGTATTCCTGCTCATGGTGCTGGTATGGTGAAGGGGGCGCTAATTGAGTGCACGAAAGGGGGCTTTTCCTAAACAATGGGAGGATTGTGTGTCTGTTCACTCGGACGAAGAACAGAAGTGAGTACTGTATATCTTCTTCTCTGCGCAACCTCCCCCACCCACCCCCCTCTTAAAAAAAATTGCTTCCTCTGGTGTAGCTGTCAATCTGTGCTTTCTCACTCAAACATGGGGAGATTTTTTATTTTCGTGCCAGTGTGCTTGGCTTGCAGTGGAATGCTTTCACAGAGAAAAATGTGCTGGAGTGTGTGAGACAGACGGGACCAGCCCATGAATCAGTGCTGCTGGGCTCTCACACTAATCAGTAAAATGGGTTTGTGTGTGTGTGTGTGTGTGTGTGTTTGTGTGTGTGTGTGTGTGTGTGTGTGTGTGTGTGTGTGTGTGTGTGTGTGTGTGTGTGTGTGTGTGTTAGTGTGCACATGCTCACAGCCTTCTTGCCAGCCTATACATGTCGCACCATGA
>OOFC01048730.1:0-58082 GCA_900323345.1 Pseudochromis fuscus
ATAGACTGAGAGAGTGGGAGAGAGAGATTTTTTTTTAAATTTAATTACATTTTTATACATTTTTAAATTTTTAATATTTTTCATTAACTCTCAAAAATATCATACTCATGATGTAGATGTCTCAAAAACTCATGTATCAAATATGATACATTTGGCACTAAAGTGATAAATGGAGTTTGTTGTGTGTGTATGATTTTAAGATGTTTGTGCATATGTCTTGACACCGTCATCAGTTTCAATTTTGTTGTAGAAGTGAATATACAATGACAATGAGCTCTTTTTATTGTATTGTATTGTATTGTATTCTATTTCCCTCAAAGTACTTAACTTGATAATAGATACGTCACCATTAGCAGCACCAGTTGATGTTAAACAAGTGTTTCTTTGGCATCATTTTTCTCTCTTCATCTCCCTCCAGTGTTTCTCGGTGTCTCCGGCTTGTCCACCTACCAGGTGCGTCCCAACAGCATGTGTGTTCAGTGGCAGCCTCTTCTACAAGCCACATTGTACAGAGTCTCCATACAGTCTACACTAAGTAAGTACACCTACTGTCAGTAACAGTGCATGTATGTGTAGGTCTGCATGTACAGTATGTGAGCCTCACTTCACTCAAACTCAATCGACTCGACCTGTTCTGATTTCAAATTAAGTTTTAATTACTGCTGTAGAAAAAATAAACTCCAGATGAAAGTTTAATGAGATGGATTAAGAAAACAGAAAGAAGCAGTGGTCTCATGTCCAGACACAGTCAACAGTTGGCTGTTCTCGCCACCATTTCGATGTGGACCCTGAGTCATCCCAGCATGTTTCACTGTTCCACTTTTTGAGAAACCAGACTTTTGCCAGCTAAGTGACTGGAATACAATTTAGTGTGTAAATCAAAAGCTTTACTAGAGTTATGATGTTTGGTGAGGTGACTGGACTCAGACTCCAAACTCTGAATATGTATCCTTATAGATTTACTGTCTGTCCTTATGAAAATGTCTCGTCAGTTTATTGTTGACACAAGGACCCGTCAGCTCAGGGCTGTGCTCTGTGTGTGTGTGTGATGGTTACATGTATATTTGTTACGTGTACCTTTCACAGTCATCTGGATTCATATTGATATGAGCCTCTGAGGAAATAAGTGTTATATATTTCTGTCATTCTCACATGGCTGGGGTTTAAGGATATTCATAAATCTTCCTGTTTGCAGACAGGAGGGGAGAGATGATATGCACAGTAAATGACATGGGAGGAAACTGCTTTGAGAATTGCACATGTCATTGTGTCAGAAATGAAACTAATAAAGAGACGGAGTATGACCTTTGGCGGCTGTCGAATGCACAGATCACTCAGTTAATTAATGGGGAAAAAAGGAGGCAGAAAAAGAGGGACAGGACAAAGGAGGAAAAGATAAGAAACTAGCAGAAGGATATACCGAAACATTTTTTAAAACAAAACCATCAGTAAAAGAAAAAAAATCAATGCAAACCTCACACTTGTTATATTTTATCCTTTTCCATTGAATCAAGTGTCTAGAATATAAAAACCCTAATAAAACTCTTGTACAGTTTGTTCTGTCGACAGGAGAGTATTTTGGAGCTGATCCACTCAAAGTGAACAGCGTCAAGTTCAAATTTTATTTTTATTTGTCCTCCGAGGGCTATTGGTTGTGCCGCACAGGATCTTATAAAAAGTACAGTAAAGTGACAGCATTCCTGATATTCTTCAGAGACGACTCTGTTTGCATGAGACAACCAGCTCTAGAAACTGTCATATAGATTCCTGGTTAGCTCGTTTTATTCAGTGTAAGCATGAACCGGTTCACATCTCAGTTTCTGCTCAGTCTTAAAAGCATCTGTCCATGAATTAATTTTTTTAAAGTGCATTTCTGTGAAACTGTGCATAAAAGTTGGAGCACCTTGTAGCAGACAGGCTATAAAATATGTTGATGATGTGCTGCTGGCTTCACCGAAATTCATTACCACCATAAATAAGTGTACAATCCATCCTCAAAAGTGGTAAAAACTATTGTTCAAGTACTGTAAAGAGATGCACTACAGTCCCTCCTTGGGGGCATTTTAAAGTGTTACTTCTAAAGAAACTGTTAAGAAAAAGATTCAGCCCTTTACTCCTATAGGAAGGTTAAAAGAATAACTTTTGAATTATAAGTAAGGCCACTTGAAAATAAAACTGCACTGATACCTGATATTTATTTTAATTAACTTTAACTTTGTGTCAAGCATTTTAAAACAGAAATAGATGATCTGATGTTCAATCATAAAAACGTTCTTTCATTTATCCCATTGATGCAACTGGGACTAGTGAATGATGCAATTTATTACAGATGAGCTTCACACATTTTGACTTGTTATGGGAAGGAAAACAAAGGTGTGACAAGTAGTAATGATAAATATCCTGTTTCGCTTGTGTCTCAGTGAGGCAGCATGCACTATACTCACAGTGACAGCCCCACACCTAAATGGGATGCAGCCTGTTATTAACATAAAACAAAATGACAGTAAAGGCCCCTGTCAAATGTTAGCCCTGTTTTAAAATGGATTTTCCGGACAGTGCTCCAGTACATGGTTGGAGGTTAGTGTGTTGATTAAAATAAATGGGAAGCTGGAGTGTTGGTTGATCAATGTCGAGATTAGACACATGAATAAAACCACTTTCACTTGAAGGAAACACACAGTGAATGATGTGTTTACACATTTTATTGCCTTTTACTGTCAGAATAAAAGACAGCAAAAAGGAGGAGGAAGATTTCTCTCTTCCATCTTCCTCACGTACTTTTCTATTTATCTTCGTCGCTCTCTCCCTCCTGCCTGAGCGGTGGCTGCATGTTCAAGCTCGAGTTTGGAGATTTGCTTTAATCCACGCAGAGCCAGCCAGCTGCTTAAACACCTTCTCAGATGGAAAAGTGTGGAGTCTCAGTGACAGCTGTTTTCCTAAACTTTATTATCTATGGCTGTTTCCTATGTGGAGGAGGAGCTAATTTGTCACTCTCCAAGATGAGAGACACATTAGGAAATAGAATTAGACTAATGAAACTGACAAATGGCAGCCATTAGAGTGTGTACTGTATATGAAAGCATCCAGTTTCCAGTTTGCCCCTTTTTTGGCTGCCAACATAAATTCTCATTTCTTTTTATTTCTTTTTTCTGTAATCCTGTCTCTCTATAGCTTTTCAAAATAAACACCAAATTTAAAGTGTTTGCAATCCAGAGGAAATTGTCAACAGAAGAAGAAATAAATTAATAATGGCATTCATTTCATTTTTCTGTGGATATAAAGGTGTTTCCTGAAAGTTTAACTTGGTTACCTTACTTTGCAGTGCATTGCATTTGTTTGTTTTTGTTTCAAATCGGCCAGAGAGTTGGTGAATTTTGATATATATTTCGATATATAAAACTGAAATTCGATGTATCAGCGAAGGCATCAAAACATAAAGATTCTCCAAAGGAAATTGATTGAACTCCAAAATTGGCCATTAATTTGACTTTCTCTTACCTAAAACAGCTGTTATTATTAGAATTGCTCTTATTAATAATATTAAATTAGTTTAAAATTTTGCTGAAGTGTCAAGTTGAGGAAATAATGGGTGAATCAACTGATGGACAATTACAGCAAATGCAGATGGTGGCCTACATGGTACAATTAACATCCACTCATGGTCTGTGGTGTTATGTATAATGGTATAATGTTAGTAGGTCTAATTAATTCAGATTATGTATTTATCTGGCATTTAGTTACCCCAGATGGCAGGAGCATCACACACTGCACAAAGATGGCTCAACTAGCTCACGTCTCAATAGTGATCTAATCAATAGGAAACACATTCAGTAGACAGTGTCAGAGGCTGTGGTCAGCAGCTCATGTTTGATGACCGTGATGCTCATGTTTTAGTGTGATGTGTTGAAAAAAAATAAAAATAAATTGTTGAGCGACTTTTTCTCAGGTAACAGAGAATGTAAATGCAGGACGTGATCAGACTGTGAGCAAGAAGAGTTGAAAATTACACAGAGAGAGATATTACAGTAGGATTGCAGTGCATAAACCCCTCATTACAAAGATGAATGCACATTTGAGAGTTTAGTGGTGCACAAACCGCACAGCCACTGGTCTATGGTGATTTTGAAAAAGTGATATGGTCATTCTTCACCATCTTCTCAAAAAGAGGGTGAGAGCATGTGCAGCGTACACCAACAGGATGGTACAGGCCTGAAGGCTTGATCCTCACAGTGAGGGGATCAGGTGGCTCTGTTTTGCTGTGGGAGGCATTTTGCTGGCATGGTTTGGGTCAATTTGTCACCTTAGAGGGAAGAAGAGTCACTACACATCAATACAAGGTTGTTGTCAGTGATCACCTTCATCCTGATGAAACATTTCTATTCAGATGCAAGTGGTCTCTTCCAGGATAATCATACTTCAATCTTTAGGGCACAAGGGGTCACTGAATGGTTCAGTATCAAAATTTGTTTGTTAAACAGTCCACCCCACCACCATCACCACAACACCGTATAAAAGAATATGTTTTTGAAGATGGATTTTTCATCCCTCCAGTAGATTTGCAGAGAGATGTTTAACCAATGCTAATGCACATGGATGCTCTTCTGGTGGCACAACACCTTGCTGAGACACTTTATGTTATTTTTTCTCTTTAGTTTGTCATATTATTTCAGTCAGACGTCATATTTTTACAACTAGTTTGAAATTTTCTGAACATGTTCAGATCACCAGCAGCCACTTCAACTGAACACATTAAAACTCTTCTGCTCTCAGGCTTGAATATGATGCAAAACATGGCTGAAAATGACGTGCACTCTAATTCAAACCAGCACCTCCAGACTGTTTGAATTTGTTAGGATTTTATGACTCCTGATCTGAATTTCATTAATTTTAAGTCATGTTTTTGTTGTTTACTTGCAGATGGTCAGAGGCAGGAATTGAGCCTGGGAAGTGGTGCTTCTCGACAGTGCTTCTATGACCTCACTCCCAGCAGCCAATACCAGATCACCGTTCACACGCAAATGCAAGAAATCGAGGGACCTTCTGTCTCCATCACTGACATGACACGTACGTCTGAAATGTTTTATATATTGTGCATATAAATCCATGATGTTTTTATGTATACTGCTGTGCACTGCTTGCATTTCAATAATTTCTATTTGCAACCAACATTTTGGCAGAGGCTGACCCGCACTTGACCCTTTTAATTTCTGTTTTTTTTTTACATCCATTTCTCATCTGATGACGCTCGCTCGCTGCTTTCTCCCTTCTCTGTGTTTTCTCATCATACCTAATTTTCTCCAATTAATCCTTCCTATCTCCTTTTATGTCTCTCTCTCCATCTGTCCTCCCTGTAGCCACCTTCTGCCACGCATCTGTCTCACCTCTGCAACTTTCTCTTCTGCTTCTAGCGTTCTTCACTGAGGTCGGGCTGTCTCTCTCTGAGAAGATAGATTCTGCTGTTGCAGTTCATTGGTCAGCTGATGAGCTGAGGTGAACCGCACAGCTCCAGGGACTAGGAGGACTCACCTCACAAACAGGGTTATAGATAGATGAATAGATAGATACGGTCTCAGGCACACACACACACACACACACACTTCTCCAACCAACACAGCAGACTGCTCATGATTAAACACAACAGTAAGCTCAATGGTTTGGTTTCAGGAGTAGTTGTTGGTCCATGAACAAGTGAAAAAATGTTAGAATACTCAAGTACATTTGGATTTTTACTTGAATAAATACATGGACAGTTCCTTTTAGAGAGTTAAACTAAACTGTATTAGGAAATTTTAACTATATTACCTATTAATTACCTATATACTTAACAAAGAAGGTAAAGGAGTAAGAGTCAAAAGTGAAATATTGAAATACAGTGGAGTACACTGGAGAGCTTCAAGTAGAAATACTAAGGGAAAAGTACTAATATTTGTACTTAAATACAAGGGCACACAACATGAAAAACTCCTGAACTCCACTGTGTTTATTTTTCTCATAGCAAGCCAAACCTCAAAGGGCACGATCAAAAAAACCACATTATTACCTAATTATTTCTCCTGTTACCACACTGTTACTGTGTGGGAGCTGCAGAAGCATTTGTTCAAATAATTTTATCCACTTTTTTATGAAGTGCGTGTTCCTTCTCGGCTGATCTTTCCACGGTGATTTACTTGCTGTACTCTGGTTTGACACAACCCACTGCTTCTGCAGAGTAATTGGCTTGGCACTGGAGCATACCTTAACCTCGGGCTGTTTTTGGCTCTTAAAAACAACCTCTGGTCAGACAGATACTAGACTGATGAAAATAGTAGTTTCTGCTGTCCCCAACTTATGGATGGTAGGAAAGAGAGACGTATAGAACAGAAGTGGAAAGATAAAGTCAGATGTAATTCAGTGATGGGGAGAAAGATAGGCACAGTGAAAACACAGCAGCTGAGTTTCTGATGTGCCCAAAGGTTGTATGTACAGATTGCACCAGAAATAGACCCGAAACTCTTTTGTTGGAGGAAATAAAGAGACTGAAAATAAGACTGCTGTCTCTGTGCGTCGGCTTATTTACAGGGCAACTTTTATTTTGAAGGGGAGAAAGTGGAGAGAGTAGCACAAGTGTGTATGTTTGTGGTCAGCAAATTCACCCTGTGATGGTGCCACTTGTCACTGCCACCGTGATTGATGACCTTGTCTTGTTTTTCTGTGTGTCTGTGTGGTTGTGTGTGTTTGTAGTGCCAGCGCCCACTCAGGCTCCGACTGAACCGCCCACCACTGAGCCCCCTCCTACCATCCCGCCTGCTAAAGAAGGTGAGCAGCAAGCTTATCATCGATGCACACACACACACACACACACACACACACACACACACACACACACACACACTCGTATATGATTCATTTGTAGTGTTGTGGGTAATGTCTGAACTCTAATTTTGTGTTAACTGTAATCACTTGACACTGCTTTATCTGCTTTTTTAAATTTTCTGTTGAAACCATAAAAGGCCAGGCAGGCAAACACGTAATCACTCAGCATTCACTACCTACACTATATTTCATAACTGGAAATTATCCACAGCTTACAGCAGCATAAAATGTTTTTATTTCCAATGTTTTGTTTGGTAATAACTACACAAGTGACAAAATTAAAATTGTCCTTGAAATTATTATTGTTTTACATGTTCCCATCGTTTTTTGTTTTTTTCAGTATATTTGTGAAAAAAGTCATAGCATTGCTGCAGTTTGATGTTTTAAAAAACAAAACAATAAAGCTGTATTGCAGAGCCATTAAGGTGGGAAAGATGTCCATTATATAAATGTGATTGTGTTCAGTATGTTGGATGCACTGTGAGGCTGTGCAATATTAGACCAAGGTTTGTACTGACAGACATTTGCTATTAGACGATTTCAATTACGAGCGAGACCAACAAAAATCTAACTGAGACATTGCAGCATAGAAGAATCTATCCCGAGTACACAGAGCTGTGGAGTGATTTACAAACAGTGAACCTAAAAGTAATCTAGCAGTTTACTTTTAAGAGAGTATGTGACTCTTTACACGTCTGTAAACTTTTTGAAGTTTAGAAAACCCTGGGCGCTACAACAAAATCCATCCATCGTCTTTATCTGCTTATCTAATTGGGTCATGGGGTGTTGGAGCCTACCCCAGCTGGCAATGGGTGAGAGGCGGGATACACCCTGGACAGGTGGCCAGTCCATCGCAGGGTCAACACACAAATACAGACAACCATCACACTCACACCCACACTTAGTTTGGAGTAATCAATTCACCCAACAAGGATGCGTTTGGACTATGGGAGACTGTAGCACAGGGGGAACATGAAAAGTTGAGATTTGAACCCAGAACCCTCTTGCTGTGAGGCGACAGTGCTATAACCGCTGTGCCACTCTGTCTAACAAAATCAGAGAGGGTAAATTTAAGATTACACTTAACTGTAATTGATTACCACCATGCAAATTACAGTAAATAGGAGAAGAAAATATTTTCCAAATCGCTTAACAAGCCAAGAAAGATAAGGAATGAATGGGTTTGAGTTCTCCGTCTGACCGTCCACCTTCTACACAGACAGTTCCCCTCTACTGTTCCTGTCTGATGGGCTCAGGTAAAAGGTCGCCCTGCATCACGAGGTCCGCAGACCTGAACAGACACACCTGCTGAGTCCGTCTGTAAGCATTTCTGTCTAAGTTTCTGACCTTTGTCAGACCAGTGCGTCCATCTGTAATGACAGGCAACCTTTACTCAGGACAGAACAGCAAAGACAGAGAAATGAGAACATGAGGTGGCTGTTTTTCAGTGAGTCGGAGGAAGAGAGACAACTAAAACAACATGAGGTAGTGAATGAAATAAAGTGATGGTTCGAATGAGAGAAACAGGCAGAGATGTGGCTGTGGAGGGAAAGCAGAGGGGAGCTGGCAGAGAGAGAGAGAGACGAATGGGGAGGAAGACCACAGTGGTAGCAGCAGACAGAAGTGAGGAAATAAAAACATGCATCACAAAGAGCTGGAGAGGAAATTATAGGAAGCGGTGAGAGTGTTCAGGACGAAGCATGAAAAGGTTTCAGTCATATAATCACGGCTTTTATCGGAATTAGCCACATTAAACCTCGTAATCTAATCACTCTCCAGGTGACCTTAACCCGACGGTCCTGACAAGCATATGAGCTCCACATGTGAAGTCCTATAAAAATATACAGTCATATAAGAAATGTAATAAGAGCAGTGAAGGAGATTTATTTATTTTTTTCATTTCTCTTCTTCTTCTTCTTTTTCTTTTTCTTCTTCTTCTTCTTCTTCTTCTTCTTCTTCTTCTTCTGTTGCATTGAGACTTACAACTCTTGTCCGGTTTTCCCTGGAGTTTATGTAAGATGACATGGTCATAAACAAGCTTTGGAATTTAGCAAAGATTTGGAGTTTGAAAACTTGTTAAAACCACAAAGCAGCTTTACTGCAGCAATGATAAGGCTACTGGGAGCCATTGGGAAACCTGAGAAGAATAAAAGCAGAAGGAAAAGTCATGGCAGGACCAGTAATACAAATGAGCACCTTACAAAAGAGGAAAAAGACACAAACACATTGGAGATGGAGAACATTTTTGTGTCTCGATAATTCTTGAGTTTAAAACTGTGTGAGCTCTATACCTTTAATCTTATGAACTCAACCGTGTGCAGATTGCTCTGAAGACCCTGTCTTTGCATATTTACCCTTTTCCAGCAGATGTATATTTGCCGTGCTTCATACTTTGCATATTTGCTCAGCGTCTGAATATATTAGGCAGCCTGTTAACATTCTGCTTATGCTTTGTCCTCCACTGACATTCATTCTGTATGAAATTACTTTTTTAAATGCAGAGACAAAATGATGTGCTGACTAAATCTATATATTTTACTTATCTGTCTGTCTAGTGTGCAAGGAGGCCAAGGCCGACCTGGTGTTCCTGGTCGACGGCTCCTGGTCCATCGGAGACGACAACTTCATGAAGATCACGCGTTTTCTCTACAGCACCATGGGATCGCTGGATCTAATTGGACCAGATGGCACACAGGTCAGTCATGTGACCACACCTATGTTACTGTCTCAGAGTGAGTTTACCTCAAGGGCCCAGATCCATCATTAAATGGGGAAAGGTTTCTGAGTTAAAGTCCTGCCGTCTTGACCACCACACTCTGAATAATGTTACAGTGAACGTTCCTGGAGTGCTGGTATTTACATTTATGGCTGCTAGTGGCTCTTATGTCTAGTCTAAACGTCTGTATCTACTGAAAATTACTGTATTGCCAGTTCATACAGTACCATAATTTAACTAACAAAAATACAAATGTACCTAAGGCTGTTCATTTCATTTCAGGCTCTTTGTAATTTATTCTCTTTGTTTGAACATTTTTTCTTCTGAAAATCGCGCACTCATGGGAAATATAATGTAAAGCAGATGCAGGGGATCTAGCCAAAAGTAACCACAATGAAAAACCATAATAATGATAAAATAAAGAAATTACATATGTTAGTGTGATCTGTGGGTAAGGAAAAGAGAGCGTTTGTGCATGGGAGTGTTAATCCCTGCAAAAAGTTTCCAGTCATGAGGTTTCACAAGCTCAGTCTCAAACATACAGACAAATTCACTAATATCCAACAGCACATTATTCCCCAGTGAATTAGCTCTTGCTCTCGTCCTCTGTCCTCTGCAACCCATTTCATCACTAGCTGCTAACTCTGGCTCATTTACAGGCATATTTTTGTTGATCATTTCACTGTCTCTGTGAAATAAATGAATAAGCAAATGAAATGAAAAGAGTAATTTCCTTCAGAATCTGCTGAAACTAGACTTCCATTCAGTAGATAAGAGCATAATGGTGACAGGATGCTGGTAATGAAATGAATGGAGTGATTCAAGGTTACATCACGATCTGGAACTTGCTTTCTGTGATCTGCTTGCTCGACCTTTCTTTTCTCTGTTTCATTCATTTCTTATGAAACTGGATATGACAGACATATAGCAAATCTCAGATTATTTGAATTTAGTCCTTGTCACTTTGACCCATGTGCTTTTGGCTCATTTATTGTTTGGGGAAGGTGCTGATGCTGGCATTAATTGATACTGGAAGGAAGCTTTGGAGCTGAATTTCACCCAATTTTCTTTTGCAGTCCCCCGAGAAATCAGCATGTCCACAGCTTCGTATCTATAGAAAAGTTTAGGAAAGTGAGAAGAAGTTTAAACCCCTAGTGAGTCAATCTTTACTTTCTTGGAGGACCTTTTGTTGCTGAGCAGGATTCGATTAACTCTGCTCATTTGCTGCCACTGTGTTTTGTGCCAGAAAACATTACTTTTCTGGCAGGAATGGTGGATTTAATAAGTTAAGTCTAAATGCATTTAAAGCTGGTATAAACATCAAATGGTTCAAGCACCACCAACAACAACAACAAAAAAAAACACTATAAACTTAATTCCACCATAGGCATTAGTTTGAATCGGGTTACCACAGTGAATATTACCATCTCCTCTGCTTCAGGCTGTTTCTCATTTATCAGGTTCATCAATAGTAATGCCAGGCTTTAACTTGGGGCAGTTGCTCCCTATTGTCACTGTGAACTAATTTATTTGTGCTTCTTTCCTGCATGGGTCCGACTATGTCAGCAGACCTCAGCTGGTTCATTTGTCACACTGTAGAGGTGCTTGCTAAACCCTTTTGTTTCATTTGTGTAATGTCTGCTGTTAAGCAGTTTGCTACCCTCACTGTGCCCCATAACCCTCTGGCAGTAGGCTACCGACAGAAAAGCACGGGCTGTAATGTGAGAAACTTGGCCGCACGGTAAAGAGAGTGTTGGCCGGTAAATGTGGGCCGACCTGAGCCAACAACAGCACCATTAGCAGGCTGATGGTAATGATAGTTGTTCGCCCCTCTTAGAGGAAGGCAATTAGATTGATTATAGCTCTGATTTGGGGGTTAGAACATATATATATATATACTTCAGTGAATTTTCTCCTCAACTTGTATAAAATACAGCTGTAATATTCCTTTTTGATGTAATGAACCTTTGCTTTGGATGCTCAAAATATTAAGACCACCAGCAAAAAGGTGAAGCCTGTGACCCGTTACTGATTTACCTTTTAACTATTAAAGTGTAAAAATATCATATTCTGCCTTCTTTTGTGTCATGTACAGTTGAACTCATCTGTACAGTATTCGCTCTACTGGGCTGTGTAATCACACCCAATTAGTATAATCACAGTATTTCCTTCAGCAAACAAAAGCAGCATGTGTTTGATGGTGTTTCTGCTGTTCAGAATAAATGCATAAAAATGGTTGGTGATAATGAGGTGCATATTAGGTTGTTGGACCCCGACCTGCAGTCATTTGGCTTCACAACACTCAAATAATGCCACATAAGCTGTTTGGAGTAATTTGGCCTCTTGCCTTTTTGCTGTGGATGAAGCTGAAACAAACCTGCGCACACAGATTTAGAAACCCTTTGCAGGGGTACTGTGACTGACAGCAGTGTGGACGGAGGATGAGAGAATTAGACTTTTTGGGAAACTGTTCGTTAACTCTACTTTTAAAAAATACTTATAGGGGACATATTATAAAATACACTTTATATATGTACTGTTTGGTATTTGACTTGCCTCCAAGTCCACTGACTGAGATTTTAAAACCACCTCATTGTTGCGTGAGCTGCTTGAAGAGAAATACCTGGGGTAAAACAAGCCATTCTGGATTCTGATATATTGTGACGTAACCATATATCAGCCAGCGTCTGACAGGGTCTGGCAGGATTAGCCAATCACTCCAGAGTATCCCACGTGGCCTCCCACATCATCGAAAGCGTATAATCCGCCTTCTTGGATTTCTGCATTACAAGAGAAGTTTGACTTCGACATGAGTGCAGCCAAAACTTGATGTTGGGTTGTAAAAACCCACACATTTCATTACACACGCTGCCAGCCTCACAGCGGAGTGAATACACCTAATTTTTGTTTACCGTATTTTCCAGACTATAAGTCGCTACTTTTTTCCGACGCTTTGAACCCTGCGGCTTAAACACCGGTGTGGCTCAGTATCGGCGGCACGAAGCTCGTTAGCTTTTTACAAGCTAGCAAGCTCCGTGCCGTTGATACATTTAGACTTGTCACATCAGACCCGGTCAGAGTGGACCACATGAAACTGCATATAGACAGGTGTGGCTTATAGACAGGTGCGCTCAAGAGTCCGGAAAATACGGTACTTACTTTGCACTGGTTTCCTCGTTACAGTGACGGCGTCCTTATGTCAGTGCAGAGCAACAGAGGGGAGCGCCTTAAAGCAACAGGCACCAGAAAACAGACCGTTCTGACTACAGCTGATAGTGTTGTTGAGGCAGACTAAAATACAGCATCAAAGTGGTTTCACCAAGAAACTTCACAGACATGTTCTGGAGGCATATAAGACTTATTTAAACTTCTGTGAAAACCACTATGATACATCTCCTTTAAAAGGCAAATGGTAGTATAATGTTATAGAATTTTATTTTACATGTACGTAGAAGTTATTTCACTGTGTCTGACTCTCTCTGACTCTCTGCAGGTGGCCATTGCTCAGTTCAGCGATGACGCTCGGACTGAATTCCAGCTGAATTCCCATGACAACAAGGAAGCGCTGCTGGAAGCTATTCAGAGGATCAGATACAAGGGAGGAAACACCAAGACAGGTTAGAAGAGCACAGCAGCAGGAATATTGTGATGATAATTACAGAGATGTCACAATGATTCCTCAGTCTAAATTTACCTCTCCTCACACAACACAACACACACTCACATAAGTACAGTATTCTTAGAGCTTATTTATTCAGTCATTGTGTATGAGCTTTATACAGATTTGACATATTTTATTTCATCTAACTATTTAATTCTCAGTGGAGAACCCCCAGCCAAAGTTTGTATAAGCGGTGTGACAATAAACATCTCGAATCTCAAATCTTGACGAAATATTCTCACCACATCTGTCAGTAGTTGTTCCACAGCTTTAGATTGCATCAGCAGATCGAGTTTGCCCAGTTATCACTGAAAGATGTTAATCTGCACTTTAAGAAAAGTCCCCTAAAAAGCTGACGTTAGAAGCAGACACAACAATCTCACCAACAGCTCTATTAGTAGCTGAACTTCACTCGTCCACAACGACAACATCTGTTAGTCCATGACAACTGGGCAAACTCCATTACCTGAGGAAGACTGCATGATGCGCTAAAATCTCTAAAATATCTACTAATGGACCATATGCTTATAAAATTCGTATTTCTAATGTCAAGAATAAACCTTTGACTTCTACCTACCAGAACCAATCTCACTCAGCAAATTTGCAATATTGCCCTCATCCGCTTCATGCCACTTGTTGATACTGTCACACGCTGCAGAGAGAATAAAAATATAATTCAAAGCCAGGATGTATAACAAGCACGACAGGTTGTGACCCTCTTGTAAAAGCTTATGTGGACTCTTCCAGCTGTGTTCGTACACACAAGGTGAATGTCATTAACTCAATGCATTATGTGATTGTGCAGGTCACGCTGGTTGTTCACAGCACTTTCACTCTCCTAAAGTCTGGGTAATGGCTCAGTGTCTGCTCAGAGTAATTGTGTCCTTGAGCTATACCTATTTGCTCCAGAGCTGCTTGCACTCGCATCATCTCTCCACTTATCCCGTCTTCTTCCTCCCTCCTCTTCTCTCTCCTCAGCTCTCTTGCTAACCTGCCGCTGTCTTTCCTCTTCCTCCTTCCTTCTGGTGTTTCAACCTGTATTCTTCTCAGCCTTCCTCCTTTGTTGTCCCCGTTTTTCATCTTCATCCCCCTCTCTGGTGTCCTTCCTTGTGTCTGTTTTCCCCCACGCCGCTTACGAACCTACATCTGCTGTACACTCTTAAAGTTTAGCAAGTGGAGGCAAATTTTAGCTGACAGAGCTAATATGTGCGCATGTGGTCTATGGCAGCGCAGAATATAAACCAAATTTCATCCTCGCCACACAAAGAGAGGTAGGAGGCAGCCAGCTCTCACAAGGTTAGGCTAATGCACACAGACTCACAATTTCTCTGTCTCTCCCCCGTCCCATCTCTTTGTCCCTCACCCACACATACATGCACATTCACTAGTCTCCGTGCAGAATTAATCTTCTGCAGTAGCTCAGCGACATGTCTGTTCTTCACGCTGCTGTTTTTGCCACCGTTAAAACAGACACAATTATATTATGAGTGTTTTTATTACTGCACAGTTTATAAAAGAAACTATGTAATATGTATACTGAAGTTTGTGTTGTTGCTCCGATGCTTCAGATGAATGTAGGAATTTGTTTTCTTTATAAGGCTTCATCTGTTGTTGGATAATTTTGGATCCTTTACACAGCACTGAGACACTTTAACTATACAGGTAAACACTTGTTGAGCTTGGTGGTACTGTGTTAAAGAAATAGGCATTACAACTAAAGGGATGATGCTTTTGAAAATGATGTCATGGATAGGTTTAGTTAGCGATAATAATCACTTCATACAAAACAACCCCGAACCACATCATTATTTGGTGTTGATCTAATTTAGGACCAATCAGATACCTCCCTGATAGTACTGCATGATGTGTAAGTATGTAACTAACACAGTAAGACTGTGCCTGTACCTCCTTACGAACATCTTCCTCCTCTGGATCTCAAGACTGAGGCTTGCATTTAAAAACCTAAAGTCTGTTTCACTCTTCACACCCAAACTATTCCCTTTCTCGTTCTTAAAGCCACAAATTCTCCTCAGAGACCCTATCAGGGACCCCTTACTGCGTTAAATCCCCCAAAGCCCTCAAATAAAAGACTGTAGCTTTCTGCGTCTTAAACCTTTAGCCTCTGGCAGATATTTCTGTGTGGATACAACTGCTAGCCAACAACAACCCCTGCAGCTTTGATGCCTTTTTATGTTTGCTGTAAATAGCTTGCTTGCTTGCTTTATATCTCCTGTCCTATCACCATTGGGCCAAGCAAATGTACTCAAAAATACATTTTCCGACAGTATCCTTTTTCAAAGCAGTGTTTTTTTTTCTTGTAGAGTTGGTTTGTTTATTTATCTTTATTCATTTTACATCAGGTGGCTTCCCACTAACCTTATAATCTCATACAGTGGGCCTGCAGAGCTGCTATTGAAGCACCAGGGGTTGATTTTCTTGCTCGATGGCACTGCAGAGGTTATTGCATAAGAAGGGACAGCTACTTATTCACCTTCTGATAAAACTTCTTTCTCTTTATCCATTTCATTAACAGTGCTGCTGCCTTCCTCAGGACAGTTCAGCCTGTTTTTTGTTTGGTTGAGGGTAAAGCATGTTGGGAATTCAGGGTGTTGAAGCTGATATTCTGGGATTTGGCTTTTCACTATGCATTTATTCATTAAGGCATTAGTGATCATCTGACTGGTTTGACAAGTGATTGATTTATTGCAGATGCCCCTGCAGTAGTCTGTAGCCCTGTATATACAGCGTGTGTGTGTGAATGTGTTTCCAGATTGATTTTCATGCTCTACACGAGTAATTGTGCTAATCCCTGACGGTGCTCGGCTGTACACTACAGAGCTTGGAGAATTGTGCTGCACTGTCTGTTAGTGAGCGGTTTTATTTCCATATGTGTGTGCATGTGTGTTGAGGTGACTCACAGTATGTTAAGCAGCGTTTCTTTTTGTCCTTAGCTGTTCAGTAATATATTCATAGATCAGTTGGGGTGTGATTTGCCCTCTGTGGTTTTACTTAAGCAGCCACCCTGCTTCAGATGCAGTAATGCAGTTATGTGAGACCCTCGCTCAGTTTTCAAGTCTTACGGGTCCTTTCTGAGTTCAGGAATGAATGCACGGATGCCCCATCAGTGAGTTTCACTGACTATAAAAGCCACTAAAATCCATTCAAAGATCAGTGTATATTTTCAATAATGCAGTTGCTGACCCCTTGTTTTTTCCAAATCATTCTGAGAAATTTACTGTAACTTTTTGAAGATTAGATTTAATTGATCTCTGCATTCATAGAAACCCAGAGGAAATATTATAATCTCTCACTAGGATTTCACACGCAGCCCAAACAAAAGTCAGAAAAAGTTTCGTACTTTATTTTTTGCCGCATACCTTTTGATGTTTAAACAGAAGACATGATTGCAGCCTTTTGTTTACTTGTATTGTCTCCTTCTTCCATTGATGGCGACAAAGCTGGTAAACTGCCAGACACCAGAACAAATCCAGATTGACATGAATTATTTTGCACTTCACAAAGTGATGGATTGCTGATTGATGATGGGCTTTTAAACCTAAGCTGCCCTCAGCATGTGTCTGATTAGTTTTCTTTTTTTTTTCTCACCCTGGTTATTTATTTATTTTTTTTAAGCACGTTCTCATCCCCCCATCTTATTCTTCTCTTCATCTCTACCTTCACGGTGGACACAGCCCCTCCTCTGTCTCACTGCCCCGTCTCCCTGCTCTGTCCTGTGTGTCACTTCATGCCTGGCTACCTGCTGTAATTCCAGTCTCGCCCATCACGATCAGAGGACAGTGTAGAAACAGATGTAGCACTGGCAGATATCTGACACCACAACACTTTACAGGCCAAGCACTCTATCATTTGTCATCACTGACAGCTCAGTAAAAAAAAAAAACAAAAGGAGAAAGTGATGATATGGTCCGAGAGTTTTGGTTTGGTTTGAAGACAGAGACACCATGTACAAACAAATCAGTTTACACCATGATGACATGTGATTAGTCAACTTGGGCTATTTACTTCTTAATTTGGTGGATTTATTTTTAGTACAGCACTCTCTGAAAGTCAGCACCTCTTAATAACTGAGACAGTTAAAAACCCAAAAGGAAGAAGAGGGAGAATAAATGGAGGTGATTCCCCATTTAATTATGAAAAGGTCAGGCTGAGATGAGTAGTTGAGCTATATGAACAATTAATGCAAATTATGATGGACAATATGCAAATACTGGCATTAAAGGGTAATGACCTACCTGTGTGTGATGATCAGAGAGCGGTGCCTATTGTTTCCATTTTCTGTTTTTATTTACAGGATGATGTTATATAGGTGTCATTTAGATAGACAAGAGGATATGCTTCAAATCATTTTTTTATTATTTGAAATGACTGTACATTGTATTTTGTATGAGAATGACCAGATAATTCTCGATCTGGTCAGAGAGCATGTTTTAAAAGTGGTTCGTTTTACTCAGCACAGAGAACTGCCTGAAGGCAACTGTATCATCAAGAAACTAATAAAGACAAACAAAATATTACAGTTTATTATGGAGCGTAGATCGAGCATAGTTCTTGTTTTGAATTTTATTTGACCAAATTTAAAGTATTTTCTGAGGAGCCTAAACCCCACTGATGCACATAAAGCATCATTAAATCCACTGACAAGTATGCACAGGACGCCATTGCTTTGTTATGGGTGGGTCTAGAAACCTTTTAAAGCTGTCTAGACAGATTTTATTGACGGATTAGGTCCATTAGCAAGTGATCAACCTGCACACTGTCAAAAGTTCATGTAACTATAACTTTCTGACAGCCTACTGCAGACATGTCTGTGTCTCGTCTCTCAGTGTTGAGGTCTCATCGGAAAACACAGGAACTTGTGTGTTTTCTGGTGTTTTTGAAATGCTAATACGCACTTGGCATAAATCTGACTTCAGGAGCTTTCAGGTCACTTATATTCATGTAATAATTATGGGCTCAGTAATGTATTTTATTAATGTCAATGGAAGAATAAAGAATACATGTTTTTTAATTAGCAGGTACATTAAAATTGTAGCAAAGGTCACAAGTGTTCACCATGATAGAGGAGGAGGAGGAGGGGGATTTTAGATTATTAGTGAAGACATCCATGCTTTCAATAAGTTTGGTTTGCCAAGAATTTGTCGACCTCACTTGGGAAGGAAGATGTATGATTAACAGCCTGAATTATTGAAATGTTGCGATGATGGAAACACAGAGCTTCTTTTCAGACGATGACGTTAAAAGTGGTGAGCAACAGTTCTAAGCAATACATAAAGGACCAGTATCTGTAGACTTCTGGCCACGTTCCCAAGCATTTTACTACATCATAAAAATAATCTTGTACAGACAGAAAATGGTTGAGTTAGATAATCACAGTAAACATCTTGGTCGCATTTATTTTTCTCTGGGGGGTTACAGTTTGTCCACTTATGTTCAGGAATTTAGCATTTATAGCAAATAGATATCGTGGAAAATGTTTTGCTCTCAAAAATCCAAGCAGCAACAGAAATTCAGCTGAGAGAGCAAATCCCCTCTTAATAAACATGCATGAACATTAAATCTTGGTGAAATCAACAACACAGAAACACGTAAGTATTAAAGTGGTCCTAGTGGAAGGAGCTGGGTCAGCAGCATCTTTGGGATGAGCCCAGTCAGCAGAAATACAGTGATGGGTCGGGTTTTATCATCCATGTTAACAGCTGCATGAATGCAATGTTAACCACAAGGCTGTCAACGAGTTAATTATTGTGAAGTTTACTGGAAGCGACTGGCCAAAACAAGTCAAAACAAGTGTAAATAACTCACATCAAACCAAAAATAACAAAAGCAGACATGTTTACTGTGATTAATGTATTGTTTAAGTTTCCTTTACTGTTTTATGGAATTGAATGACCATAACTAGAAAAAAAACATAGTATGTAAAATACCTTTGAATCCCTTAAAACAACAACAGGTGGCACGAACGGCTAAAATATGCAGACAGACTGGTTGTTTATTTTTATGGTCTTGTTTTACTTTGTCTTTTACTAGGTCGAGCCATTAAACATGTGAAGGAGTCTATTTTCACCCCAGAGGCAGGAGCCAGGAGGGGCGTTCCCAAGGTCCTGGTCGTCCTGACCGACGGACGCTCACAAGACGACGTCAACAAAGTGTCAAAGGACATGCAGATGGAAGGTGGGGAATAAAAAACACAAAAATAAAACAACTGTGCAATTCTGGAAAAACTAAAGCTTTACTGTATGTTACATGATGCTGTTGTAAGACATTAGACTGTTTAACCACAAACCAATATTTCTGGTATATGTTACATTCGACTTCCATTTTATTTCAGCTTGTAATGAGTCTTCTTTTTATTCCAGGCTATATCATCTTTGCAATTGGCTTTGCTGACGCAGACTACGGCGAGCTGGTGAATATTGCCAGTAAACCCAGTGATAGACACGTCTTTTTTGTGGATGATTTGGATGCTGTGAAGAAAATAGAAGAGCAGCTTATTACCTTTGTCTGTGAGGCAGCTACTGCCAGTGAGTATCAACACCTCATGTTTAAAACAAACAGGCAAAGAGAAAGCTGAGCTGAAGTGAGGCAGGGATACAGACAGACACAGGCAGGAAAAGACAGGAGACATGCAAGGAGAAAAAACAGATTTAATTGAATATTAAGAGTTAAAATGATTAAGAATGAACTTACAGACTTTTTTCTATATTCCAGCTTGTCCATCTGTTTTGATGAGTGGTAACACGATGGCAGGTAAGAGCTCCATCCTCTGCATTAAAGTAAATAACAATGATGGCAGTAACATAATGACAGCCCAAATGGTGGTGATGATTGTGATAGCAGTGTTTTCACACAGAGTAGGATGCTATTCATGAGGATGTTAATGATTCTGCTGCAGGTTTCCGGATGATGGAGAAGTTTGGTCTGGTGGAGAAGGAGTACAGCACCATACCTGGAGTTTCTCTGGAGCCGGGTTCATTCAACAGCTTCCCCTGTTACCGGTTACACCGGGATGCCCTGGTGTCACAGCCCACCAAGTGAGTAAAGAACACCTTGACACTAAGCAGGAGGAACCTAGATTTATTTTATTTTTTCAGTTGGCAAGCAATTCATTTCTGCATCATTGAATCATCTTGGAAGGAACTAGATTTCCCCACAACACTGTGCTTGATCAAACCTCCATCCTCCATCCCTTGGCTCTTACTTCTCATTGTCACCTGTGCAGTGTAGCTGTTGTAGCTGAACACACGATTCAGCTGTTCTCAGTGATGCACTTTTCTTTTTCTCTTGTCAGAAATCTCAGAAATGCAATCTGCACTCGAGGCTAACAGTAACCCTGAATCAGCCCAGAAACCACTGATCAGATTATCTTCTCATGTCAAGAAACTTGCCTGACAAAATCAATACAGATCGACTTACAGTTTGTGATCGGCAGAGGTGACAGTTGTAGGTTGTAAGTGATGAGGTGTCATTGAGATCAAGATTAAAGAGATCAACACTTTAAAAATAAAGATTACACAGATGCATTATTTATAAATTGCAAATGTAATAAAAAATATCTGCAATGCCCTCAGTCCTTTAAGGGATGAGTATCTAACTGGAGTTACTGAAGCAGAAAGGTTGTGGATTTCAGCCCGGTTACATCCATAGCACCAGTGATTAGTGGATTGTCATTTCTTTTACACCAGATCTCAGTATTATTATTAACATCATCTTTCTTTGTTGTGCACTGCTTCTGCTTTCTTCTGTATTTGGACTTACTCTTCTGTTTATCCGTCTTTGTTTGCTTGTGGAGTGACTCTCCCTTCCTCTCCTGGGCAGAGGGAGTGGTCACTGTCAGCGGTCAGTGGGACACAAACAGCAGGAGACTTTGAATCACCGGCCAGCAGTACACACAGAGTTTCAGCAGTCGTGCCAATGAAAATGACTTGTGCAGAAAACTGCAGGGGGGACTAACATAAAAGCTAACATGTCAGATGTTTTTTCTATAACTTTGTTTGGATTGTCTTTTAACTTACAAGGGTTCAAGTCCCATTCATAACATCTGGGGAGTGTTGTGTTTGCCATCAGACAAATACTGCTTGTCCCTCATGACAAATACTGATCCTGTCCCCGTTATGATGGTCTTAAGTCAGAATTGTGGATGCTAGAGTTCACGTGACATTTGCTTGAGTAAATGTCGTGTAAATATAAAATCTGACTCTCTTCTATGCAAGTTTTATTAGTGTCAGCACTTGGCAAATTGAGGCACTTTTACAATAAAACTAAATTTGCTGAAAGCACTGAGCAGAAGCAAATTTTGTATTTTAAATTTTCACAGCTCACTCAGAGCAGTTAAAAAGACTTATAATAGTGTCTAGTTTGATTAGACTGGGCTCAGTTGTTAATTAATGAAGTGTAAACAAAAGGTTTTTTAAGGTTTTACTCCGAGTATAACTTTCAAGGCAGTTCAGTTTAGCTGATTTGGACTTTTCAGCAATTTAAAGGCGGTGTAAAATTAAGAGTTGGTGCATGTTTGTTAATATTTATCCAGCACTATACTACACGGACGAGTCTGAACTACAGAAAGTGAACAGGAGCATTTAGTGACTTCAGTCGAGCTTGCATGATGTCTTTCTTTCTGTGATGTTGTCAGTTTAGGAGCCTTTTTCCAGTTTCATGCTGTCAACCAGCTTTAACTTTAGTTTCTGTGATTGTTCAGTTTGTAAAAAAGTCGACACTGACGAGCGCTCTGAAAAGTTGAACCTGAGAAGATTTAAATCTGAAGTGCTCGGAGGCAGCTATACAAAAAAAGGCTAGACTCTGTGATCAAAAAGACCCTGGCACTCAAAGTCTGACTGAGGCAGTGCTCTGAAAGCATTCACAACAGCTGAAAAGAGACAATGGCACTTTTAAAAGACACCTGGATACATGCCTTTAGGGTGCAGCAAAGCTCACTGTGTGTGTGTGTGTGTGTGTGTGTCTTCTTTCATGTATGTACCAGGTACCTTCACCCTGAAGGTTTACCCTCCGACTACACTATTTCCATGATGATCCGCTTACTTCCTGAGACCCCTCAGGAGCCCTTTGCATTGTGGGAAATCCTCAACAAGGACCATGAGCCATTGGTGGGATTAATCCTTGACAGTGAGTTTGAATCACTCCAATTTTTTTGCTTTTTTTTAAATATATTTTTGCAGATGTTTGCAGCAGCTTTTGTTATCCCCCACATGAACCAAGGTATTTCATAATGCAACCAGTTTTAGAGGTAAAACTGCAGAGGTATCACTAATTACAGCTGGGGTGCTAATTAACTACATTTCTTTTCATCCAGCTAACTCTATGCATCTTTAAATCTATGATATTTATATCTCTTCTTTTATCTTTAATGATCGATAATAAATTACCTCTTTTATTATCCTGAATAGGACTGAGTTTTAGTACAACAAAAGACCTGAAACCTGCAGCTGTTGATCCTCCAATCGTTGAGCCTGGAGATCACAGTTTGATAAAATGCCTGCTTTTAAAGTCACAACAGATGGGAAGATGATAATAATAATGGTGTGCTAAGATTCACCACGGTACAGTGGCTGCAGTCGTGTTCAATGAGTGTCAGACTGTGATAAGCGATATCACAGAAACACCGCACACTAGGTGAACTCGCCCCAGGCATCAACTTACAGAGGTGTTTCGGACATCATCGACTTGGAGGAGACCCAGGGCAGACCCCTGACCTGCTGCAGAGATTCTATTACCATCTGGCCTCCATGATCTTGGGATCCCCAGAAGTAGCTGGAGGATATTTCAGGAGGAAAAGATTGTTTTGGCTGCTCAGCTTTCCTAGTTGACCCCTGGTAACAACTAAGCAACTAGAAAAAAAAAATGGGTGGAAAGTTTGAATATTAATTTCAGTTTAATTATGAAGTTTTCCAGTAGTGCAGCCCAAGCAGAAGTATTGGAGTGTAATAGCAGGAGGCAGCAGTGTGTCCAAGGCAAGTTTGTACTGGACGGGAACGTCTCCCTTGTCTGTCCTCGCTCATCACCAGCTCTGTCTCCCCACAGACTCTGGAAAGACGTTGACGTTCTTCAACTATGACTACAAAGCAGATTTCCAGACTGTTACCTTTGAAGGAACTGAAATCAAAAAAATCTTCCACGGCAGCTTCCACAAGGTCGGTCTCTAAATATTGTTTCCTGAAAATGATTTGATTAGTTAATGTGAATCAATTGGTCATTTGGCCTTTTTCTAAATGCTGACACTAGTGACACTGCTCACATGCTGATATGAAACAGCTATTAAGAGCTGTGTTTATCATGTTTCATTAAATTCACTGCATATTATTGTTGGTGATGCTAAAGGAAATGTTATTTAATCAGGATTTTTGGCAGTCCAGATGTGTGAGGATTTTGAGAAAATACAGCAGGATGATGCTGAGTAACAGACAACAAAACAGGAACATCTACTGTGTTGTGATGTGGTTTTTCCTGGTCTGCACTGCTGTGGACGTGATGGTGGCTCTCCTCCCTCTTCTTTGCCTCCCTCCCACTCACCACTGCTTTTTCTGCACCCATCTTATTTTATTTGTTTTAAACCAGTGGAGCGCACAGAGTGGGAGTGAAACTGCAAATTTCATCACCCTTAAAGAAGGTGGCCTCCCATGATGAAGTTATAGTGGGTAGTCTCATTATTACTGAGAAATATTAAGTAATTTTTTTAAATTATTTTTTAGATTAATAGAATCAATAATAAACCCAGTGATTTTCTCCAAACTTGCAAAATAAATGAGTGTAATACCTCCTCAAAGTAAATTTTCTCAGTACACAATTTAGACCATTTTATTTGTCATAAATGTTGTTGCACCTAATATCGAAATGAACAAGAATTATTATTACAAGCACAGTCTGTGGTAGTTGTCTTTGTTTGTGTGAGTTTGTTTTGACTATTCCCGGACGACCTCAGTGTGGACCACGAGGGACAACACTGTTTGTCCTCCCAACTGATTCTGACAAAGACATTTCACATTGACTTAAATCACACTGGGATTATATCTGAATATCTTTATGTAAATGATGTTGTATCAAATTAGTCCAACTGAATGAAAATAGAAATTTTCTGATGACATTCCTTCAACAGAAGACAATTTTCTGCTCACTTGAGAGGAGAAAGTGTTTTGAGAAAAAAATAAATTATGGAATAAATAGCGATGCAAATGCCTCCACAGAATAAATAATGACATTGATTTGGCCTCAACAGGCCCAGTAAATGACTAATGCACATTGCAAAACACTTTGGCAGGAAATATCAACAACATTAGCCGACGTAAAATAAAAATAACAACTTGCTGAATAATAATTAGGTTTTGGGGGTTTTTTTTTGTCTTCACAGGCGTGTTCTTAAAATAAGCTTTATTGTTCTGGAGCTGTATTTACTTCAACAAGGCTGATAGAAATGGAAATTTGCATGTATTGTTTTGCTCAATTTAAAAAAAAAAACTGGTTATCATTTGCTTGACAATTGGATGGAAACATAACCTGGAAATTAATGGAGTCCAGGCAAAGTCTGTATAGACAGTTTTTGTCTGTAGAGCTGCTGTTGTGTACTTTTATTTTCTGGACTCTCTGTGGATTTCTCCTAAAAACAAACCGACAGCAGCCCACCAACTCTCTGTCTGTCTTTCTTTATCTCAATTCTCAAAATGTCAGGGAGTAGCTGTCTATCATTCTCGGTGCCTTTTGTCTTCTCCACTGTTTTTGTCTTTCGGTTGGAGAACATCACAATGTTCAGAGAGCGAACAGATGCTGAGGACTGCCTGACCAGAGGAAGTGTTCGTCTCCGATTAGACAGGATGACAAGTGAATAAGAGGAGCGCCCGTGTGCGTGGGCATGTTTGTGTGTCCTTTATAAAGGGATTACCATATGAAGACACCTCGTGTGAAAGCAGGAATACCCAGCAGGATCTGTCAGTGCTCAGTGAAGCACGCACACACACAAACAAACATAAAAACAGAAACGGTTGAAGGAGGGGGAATGGAGAACAGAGGAAAAAATAGATATGACAATGAGTTTGAGACACAAAGAGAGGCATAGACAGCGAAAACAGAACATGAAGACATAAAGAAGGAGAAGTGAAAGTTATCTTCAGTATAACTCACGTATTGCTTAGAGCCAAATAATACCCCAGAAGTGTGTGGACACTATTTTTGTGCCTCCCCCCAATGATTAAACGTCTCATATTAAAAAGTTACTAGTAGTAGTTAAAACTGTCCTTGTGCGCTGTAAAAATTTACACTCAAGAAATTTGCTTCAGTACTTCTGGAGCTTTCTAGCGTACAGTAATCCACGATAGTGCACAAAGTGTGATTCAAAATTCAATGTTAATTTATTCATCCATAAATGAATATTTTAAACTCATGTGCACAAAGGACGGGAGCTTTCTTAGAAAGAAGAAGAAATTATAATGGAGAAACAAAAACAACTCAAATGTGAATTTTCTTGTGTCTAAAAAAAGTTTTGAATATTTTCATGGTCTTCAAATTTTAAGTGGTTCAAAGTGGTTTGTATTCATCTGCAGGCACACAGTGTAATAATAATGATAGAATAAGACCATGTAATAACCTTCTTTAGTTTATGTGGACTGGTGTCTCCATCTGTTATGAGAGCTTTGTTTAATTTCTCTTTTATTCACATAAGAATATGTTTGTGCCTTAAGTGAGGTCATCTCTTTGAACTAGAAACCAGAATTAACTATGTACTTATTGTAAAACTGAGGCCCTGTCTACACGGAGACGGGTTTCAGTGTAAATGGTTTTTTATCGTTTACGCCTTGCGTCCACACGGAGACGAATACGAATACGAATATGAATACCTTTATTGTCATTATACTCAGAGTACAACGAGATTGGGTTGCTTCCCCTTTCAAGTGCAAACACACAGTGCAAAATGTGCAGTATATACAGATAAGAAAGCTATATACAAGATAAGAAAGCTATATACAAGATAAACTGTACAGGACGGAGATTTAGCAGCTGAAACCGATACTTTTTGAAACCGGGTCCCAGAGTGGGAAAGTCTGAAGACACCACCCGCTGCGTCTCCGTGTGGACGGCGAATACGCATTCTCCTCAAACGCTGCCGCCGTAGCCCCGCCTCTGACCCTTAACTCACCTGTGCAACCCCGACAACAACAGTAAAAATGGCAGAACACAGCGTCATGTTAGTGCTGCAGCAGCTACTGGGCTTGTTTACACCAAAATCTTCTGAAACTACACAACTACCGTGAGCAACAAGTGTGTGTTGTTGTGGGTGTTGGTTTTACCTCGTACGACTTTAATGCGCATGCTCCGTGTCTTCTTCCTTGTTTTGGTGTGTTTCTGTGGCAGCGTTACAGCGCCACATACAGGCCTGGCATATTGACTACAGCGTTTTTGGCTTTTTCGTGTGGACGCAGATAAAAATGTCTGTTTTGTCTCCTTGTGGACGGGGCCTAATACAAATAATACACACATGAAAAGAAAAGTGCATTATAGTTCATGCTGAAATGAACAGTTACCTACACACACAGTGAAACATCAGTGGATGTTTACGTGCACGACCATTTAGTGAAAGTCAGAGACAGGTGAGTCTTAAGTACAGATTGCCTCATGTACTTCAACCCACATTATCTCTCACAGTTTGTTAAAAACTCCCAAAACAGTGAAAGTAAATGTGTGTATGTGTGTTTGTCTGTGTGCCAGTTTTTACCGCAGTATCAGAGACTTTACTTCATTTTGCTTTTACAAGTCACCAAGAAGTGAGATTAATGAATATGCTCCTTCTGCCTTTCTTTTTCTCCATCTCTTTGTGTTTTATATATTTATTTAATCTTTTACTTTCTTCTTCTCTGTGTTCCTCTCCACTTCTCTCATGTCATTGTTTAGATGGTAATCCTCTGGTCGAGGTTTTCCTGTTTGATCTCTTGGAATCTGCCAGAAAATAAACTTCCAAAAACCACAGTTTTAATTTTCTTATCACACTGAGTCATTCTGTGTTTACGAGCATGAAATGAGTTAAGAAACTACGAGCAAAATTTTCCACAAAGACCACTTCTCAGTGTTTCTGTTGACTTTGTTTTGGCATTCATATCCAGTGGCGATAATATTGATGGCTCAGTGTTTTTGCTGTCAAAGTAGCAGAGTTATTAAAATTGGGAGATTACTAGTCCTACGTACAACATGGCAAAGATAGTGTAGCGCTATCTGTTGTGCTGACAATAATTTGTGTTTTGTCTGAAAAATAAAACCCAAACAAATTCTGATAAAGGAGAAAAAAATAAAACCATCTGTTGACAGATAGATGCAAACAAATGAGGTAGTTAATATTGCAGGAAGATGCCGTTGATGCCTCAGACAGCAGTACCATTAGAAAATACTCTGAATGTTTATCTGTATATTTTGTGAGAGAAAGTAAGGGACAGCGGGAGGATAATTCATCTTGTGCTGGCAGTATTATTAGCTGTGGATTCTCCTGTAGACTCCAGCCGGCCGTCTGACCTGCCAGGAACAGCACAATGCGAAAAGCATCATGCTAGTTATATTTCTTACATTTCATCCTCATTTCTTGTTGTTAGAGCTTTTTGGTTTTTCATTTTTCCTGTGCTGGCCTATTAAATTATTACCCAGACTCAATTTTGATGTTAGTCTCCTGTCCTGTCTCCTGTTGTGGGTTTTTTAATGTGTCTCAGATGATCAAAAACAAGAAGAAGAAGAATAAAGACTTTTATAATTTTGAAATTAGCTTTAAAATCATCCACTCATGACAAAGCAAATGTGAGAGGCCCATTAAAAACTAATTTATTGAATTCTAATTGTATTTAATTAATCTGCACTAGACACTCAGACCTTTAGATACATAATGGCTTTCATATTGACTGGACTGTGGCGGCACATAAGAGGAAATAGTGAGCTGATATGATGTGATTAACCAAGGTGTAGGGTAATATTCTTGTAGCAACTTTAAGGTATCAACAGATCAATCTATATGTAAAATCCTATTATTACACAGTTATAACACAACTTTGAAAACATCTGCTGAGGTTCAGTGTAGGATATAAGCTATGCAAGTCTGAAGTCTCTTAACCTTTAAAACCCCAAGGTTCCCCAATTGGAGGACTCTAAGACTTGTCTCTGGTATTTTTCTATAGTTTAAATTTCAAAATAAGAGCTCAGGACTTAAGGGGTTAAACTGATTACTGTACACAATGATGCAAAGTAATGGTTGGCTGGAAGGAATAATATGTACCATTCCCATGAATCATGAAACAGTATGGAGACCAGCTTGAACCCTACGGTTGTCCATATGTATAACTCTGTGTAAATAGAACCATAACAAAAACAAAATGCTCTCTGGTTGTCCAGTTCAGATTTCCTATAACTCAACTGTAGGAACATGAGAATGGTTCAGTTATCAGTGTTCAAGAATAAACTGCAGTAAATGGATTAACCACCTCGCCTGAAGGAGAGGCACACAAACACACACACACATGAAAACATATCCATTCATATTCCTTTAGATTTCACTTCCCAATATTCACTCCCTGAGAAGAAGTGTTAACCTTAACTGAAACCACTAAATGCCACAAAATACCGGCAAAATGTCTGCCCCTTTGAGGATTTTCATCATCTTTTATATCACTAAAGTGCAACACACACACACACACACACACACACACGTCATGCCCAGTGAAGTGTGGAGAATGGAGGATGAGAACAGAAAGTCATTATAAAGCAGCCGTTCAGATGTCAGCCAAGGGATGTGCTCTGACACTCGAATATGAATTTTGTCTAATTCTGCATTAGCTGTACCTTGTTATTGGGTGTTTATACCTGTTTGTTGAGGTGTATGTGCTGCACATTTATATTCCTATGACTATTTTTTTTTTTACTGAGGGTGAGAAGGAGTAGCATGGATAATAGAAAACCTCCAATAACGGTGAAGCATGTGGATGCTAACAGTGTGGTTTATTACTGTGCCTCACCAGGATGCTGCACTCTATGCTCATTAACCATGCGACCAGTTGAATTTCACGGTTCATGGCTCTGGCAGTGGTTTCCTCTAAGGAGGCAGTTTTAGCACACAGACATCCAGCGCTCTGATTGTAATACGTGTGTGTACATCCTTTTAGACTGTGTTCATTTAAACCAAAAAAAAAAAACCCACAAAAGAGCTCATTATCACTGTGATCCGTCAGTAAAGAGGTTGCCTATTGTTGAGACACTCTGGGGAATGTATGCACACACAAGGGAGACATTTGATATCATGGCTGATCAGGACTTGAGATAATGCTGTAGTTAAAGTCATGTTGCCACTCTGCTTGAGTTTGTTTTGTGTTTACTGCCTAATATTATATTTGTATATCTAAATATATATATTTAATGGAAATAATGATGGTATTGCTGACTAAATTAATACTGACTTTCAAAAGACAATGCTTGCTTTAGTAATGAAAAATATATCTCCTTCAATCGTTGCTGTTTCAAATAATTGGTCCACACATCTTATTTGTCCCCCAAGTGTTAGATTTTCTTGTATTGTTGGGAATGATCCAAAGTATTTCTGATACATCCTAAAAAATATCATGGACACCATTGCATCATATGAGCCAAACCGTTTGCACCATACTGCACCCTATCCTCCATATTCTTAGTGTTGCACAGATTTTACTTTTGCACATTTTATTCTGAGTGTATAAACTTGTTTATGTTTATCCTGTGTCTGTCTTAACTGCATGAGAGAGTGTGAACATACATGGCCAGTGAATCTGACTCTGGTTCTCTTGTCTGCCGTACAGCTCCATGTGACCATCAGCAAGACGTCAGTGAAGGTGGTGTTAGATTGTTCTGTGGTTGGGGAGAAATCCGTCAGTGCAGCTGGAAACATCACCACCGATGGAGTGGAGATCCTCGGGAGGATGGTTCGGTCCAGAGGCAGACGAGACAGCTCTGCTCCAGTCAGTATGAATACTTGTTTGTATTAATGTTAAATGCGCACTGACTCGTATATAAATTTCCAGGTGCATGTGCAGTGCTCCCTCTTGTCATAAAAATTTAAAAATATCTTCCATGCAGGAAATATATAAAGGTTATCTAGACAACAGAATAAGGAGGGACTGGAAATAAACAAACAAATTAACAAAACTGTAAAAATGTCAGAGGTATCTTTTAGTCTGTTACAAATATTTGTTAAAATTAGTGTTGGGAACCACACAAATTAAATTTGTGTATTAAAGTGATAATCATCTGCCTGTTAAAATTGTCTCTTTTTCATTGATTGCAATGATCAGTCAGCTGTGTGTGTGAGAGAGCCATTATGGCCTGTAAAATGGTAACCATAAATATCCACAACCATTTCAGTGAGTCACTCAGTGGGAGTTCATTTTATTTATTGCAAGTGGAAATGCACAAAGTGCTTTGTGTATACAGTGTGAGCTGTGCTCTACCCATTAGGCAGCACAGGCACTGAAAAAAAAACTTTTGGCAGATACAGTTAGAGGAGAAGGTGAGATCCTGGAAATGCTAAGCACAGCTATTAGTAAATTTATACTTCTGGGCTGCTCCAAATAAAATTATCTGCTGGAAATTGCTGTGTGAAAGAGTTTTTCTGAAGGAAATAAAAATAAATGCGACATTTACTTTACCTCACTTTATATTTTCTGTATTATTCACTGAGGGGGTTGTTATTGATTCAACAATATGTCAGTAATGTTGGAAAAAGCCTTCTGTTAGAAAATTATACTGTAATGGTAACGTTACCTGCTCTAATCTCACACAAAGCAATCAATTCAGTCAATCAGATTTATTTTGAAAGAGTCAGAGGTGAATTTTTACCATTTTAAGCTCCACAGTGAAAATATTTCCTATTATTCAGAGTCTTTTAGTGGAGTGTTGGACTTGTGGATTTTCAGATAATGGGCTGATTGAAAGGATTACAAAAGTGAGAGTACATCAACATGAATAAATGAGACTATATATTGCCAATTGTGAATGAGCAAGCTCAATATTTATATGAATCTGGGTTAACCAATCCCAGACTTTGAGTCAACTCTGTATGTTTTCGAGTTCTGGACTCTTTTAAGTCTAAGAGGCCCTGTGGTGCTGCAATAGAACAAGTACAAAGATAAAACCATTTCCTATAGGCTGCAGGGCACACATCACTCTTTAGGAATCAAGAAACTTGGCTCAAATTGCAATTTTGTGTCATACATTTTCCAATTAAATTTGATTACTTATGGTATTAATCACCACTTAATAGATAAAAGGTGCCAAATCACACTGGGGATCTTTAAGCTTAACCTAATTTAGCTAAAGTTTGTCCCTGTAGCTGTGCTAACAAGGACACATCCAGCAAGGTAGAAAAGATAATTACTGTAGAAATGAAACAGTAGCTGGGAGAAAAACAATTGTCCAGTTTTCCACTAGTCAACAGAGTCTTATTCAAGTCGTGTTCATGTCTGCACATTGTGTATTTAACTTCCAAGATAAAACAGCTTCACAGTCATTTAGTCTAATAGGGAGTTTTCCACAGTTTAAGTTGTGTCTCTGATGTGTATATTATATGTGCAGTACGTTTGACACAGATCTATGTTGAAGAGAGATGAGGTCATGAGACTGTAAACGCTCCATACTGCCCGTCTAATAAAATAAACAGTCTTCAGTTTTAATTCTAAACTTTAGGAACTGATCAGACATCAGCCCATGACCTAGTTTACAGCCTGGCCCATAGTGTGAGGTTAGCGCAGCTTCCAGAACATTAAATGTGTTTTATAATCCTATCAACCAGACTTCACATATTATCTTCCAGCACATTTCAGCCAGTCATTAAAGCTTGTGAGCAGCAAACTGTCTGTCCTCTTGTTTCTTATCAACACAGAAACACCACAAAACCACATGATTACAAACTTTCTCACAATCCATTCCTCCTCCCCGTCGCCTCTGTTTAACTTCTGTGTTTTGAAAAGTGTGAAGTGATAATATTGTAATTGTATCAGTGGAGCTGATTGGGTGTATATATGTATACTCATGCATGTGTGTGTGTATGTGTGTGTTTGCAGTTCCAGCTCCAGATGTTTGACATCATCTGTAGTACGTCCTGGGCCAGCAGAGATAAGTGCTGCGAGCTGCCAGGATTGGTAAGAGCCTAACACTTGCATGTACTCTCACACACTTTAATACATAATTGTCGCCCTGCACCCCCTGTGCATTAGTTTAATTCTCTGAATATTACAAATTATTCAAGCGATAATTAAATAGATTGTCTGTTGCATTGCAATCAGACAGACTTATGATACAAGCAAAACCCAACAACCACATTTCTTCTGTAATTCATTTTATTCATTGTGGTGCGATTTCTCCTAATGAGCACTCTGAAGACGAGAAAACATTTAACACACATGAGATAAGTTGATGTATGATGGGTTTGGCTTACACATCTTGTTTGCTGGCAAAGTCACTGAGTACGTTTTTACTGATGCAGCTCATGTCTCATGGCTTGAATATAAACCAAGTGAACTGCAAACTCAATCTGTGCACTTGTGTGTGTGTGTGTGTGTGTGTGTGTGTGTGTGTGTGCTGATGTGTGTTTTCAGAGAGCTGAAGAGCAGTGCCCCTCCTTGCCTCATGCCTGTACCTGCTCCCAGGACAGCAAAGGACCTCCAGGACCTTCTGGACCCCCTGTAAGAACATTGAAACACTATCATTATTATTATTATTATTATTATTATTATTATTATTATCATTATTATTAGTGACTTGTGTACTCAGTGTGCAGAACTTGTTTTACTGACACTTCCAGAGGCCTGTTGAAACCCGGTGCATTTCCTTCCTCCTCTACTTTTTCCCTCCTCTGTCTCCTTAGAAACATGTTTTCATTCCTCATTAACAACTTTTCATTTTGCATTTCCGCTCGTCTTTTAGGTCAGTTACACACTCTTTCACTCCCAGGCTGTTTAAACTTTAATCAAAAAGATGTTTCCAAAAAGTCCAGAAAAAGTGTTTGAACTGTCGATGGTGGATGCTGCTGGTAAATGTCAAAGTCAAACAGACGGTCTGGCAGCTCATTAAAAGTCCATTTTCTGTGGAATTCACAAGTAAATGTTAAATGTGAAGTTAATTTAATTTAAATTAGTTCAATAGAATTTAGTGGGCTTTTTTTCAGATGCCAATTTTGAGGCAAGTTGGCCAGTCAACATTAAAATACAAGCAGATATAAAGACAATCTATACACACAAAGTATGATGTTAACAGAACACACAACAGTAAACAGTGGTGACTAATCCATAACCAATCAACAATGTTCAATAAAACAAAGGAACATTATCACAGAAGGAACAGAAAGTGAATTTACACTGTAGATGTTTTTTGTCTGAAGATCAATTAATGTGTGAAAGCAGTCGTACAATCTTCTCCCCATGGATGAAGCCGGCAGTAATCTTCAGGTGTTTTCACCGAGGTGGCTGCATGTTGGCGAGGGTGAGGGTGTGCATGTTGAGCAGCTGTATTCCTCTCACGCAGCAGCAGGTTAAACCTGAAAGAGGTTGAGAGATGAGAGCAAGTAAATGGGCTCATTTATAGCCTGAGACTTTTTGTCTATATTCTCCCTTCTTCTCCTCTTTTCTTTTCTCTCTCCTTCAGTTTTACTCCGTTCTTTTTAAGTTTTCTCTCTTTGTCTTTGTCTGCACTTTTGGGTACTGAAAGGAGGAGAGGGGTGTAGATCAACACTGGGGTAGTTTTAGAAAGTAATTAAAGGGGGTTTCCATTCATCACAGCCGATTACAATTCCTCCAATTTTCCTCCCTGTCCGACGAGCCAGATCTACTTACTCATCAGTCGGGTTATATTCACAGGTCACCGCCAGTCCTTCTACCTTCATATGTCTTTGTTTTTGTGTATGTTTAGCCATTAACGCTCCATTTTTCAGAGGATATATTACATTTACTTATGCACATGTTACTGTGTGGAAAATACTTGAAATGTTTTCACCTGTTTTCATAAAAAAATAAATATTTAAGGTTATGAAAGGGGTTAAACAAATTCTTCTCTTTATTCTCATGTTTTTTCTTCACAGTGTCTGTCGCCTCCATCTCTTTTCTCTTCTGTCAAAAGCAGAGATCAATATAGCATAGCAAATAGCTTCGCTTTCAGCTTTTCATTGTTTTTCTCTTTCTCCTTTTCTCATTTTTTTCTCTTACCTCCACTCCATCCCGATGCTTGAGGCGCCTTCTCCCTTTTTATTATCACTTTATGCCTCTCTGTGCTTGTGTGTCTGTTGCTCTGTCTGTGTCTGTTACTCTCTCCGGCATTGAATGGGCTTCTTAAATCACATTTTAACTGCAGCATATGGGCATAGATGAATGGTTTAATGGCAAAATCATAGCTGCTTTTGTGCTAAAACTGCACACTATAGTCAGTGGGATTTTGAGGAAGGATGAAAAGGCGGTGCCATTCCCCTCTTGTTAAAACTACATAATGGTTGTTACACCACAACAAATGTTTGCTATCCCCTGTGGAAGACAAGCTTCCTACAAACAGGAAAACTTTCAGAAATCCTAACAGACTGTGAAAACACTGAGCTTTACTCTAAAGATTGAATGGTACAGAGTTTGTTGTGGTGCTGCTGAGACTTTGGTCACAGTGAAACCAAGAAGTGTGAAAAAGGTAAACAGGATCTGTGGGGACACCCGATGTAGTCTCGAAACACAGAAAACTGCAATAACAAACAACTGGAAAGTAAATGAAACATTTTAGGAAAACTATAGCAGTCATCAGATCATAGAACAGAGATCAAAACACTTATCTTACACAAAACCTTTTATTTATTCATTTTAGAAACTTCTGATAACAAGTAAAACATGTAGGTTTCTCTTTTGTTTATCTGTGCAGACAAAGCAGTTTTTCATCTCCACCATGTAGACTAGTGGAGGTAATCATTCAAAACAATACCGCACTTTTCTTCCTGAGAGTAATTTCTGTGCTTGCGTTCACTGTCAGATGTATGTCTTTTCCTGTCTCACACAGCAGCAGACCTCTCCAGTTTCTGTGTTTCAAATAGTATTGATTGCCTCAACTGAATTGCAATCTGTGCTGCCTGATTTGGCACAGACGCGGCTCGATACTGAACATCAGTCAACAATCAATCTAACATTAGGAAAAGCGAGACATGCTCAGCCCGCCATCTCCGATTGTTAAAATTAAATAGTGCCCATGCTGTTTGAGATCCAAGCGTTATTTAAAAAAAATGTAAAATTGCCTTTGGCATCAGATTGCTCGGTTAAATTATTGTAGCAATGCTTCATCCATCGTCATTAAAGGCCCATGAAAAAATACAAAATTACTTGTATTGTTACTATTTGAAGCTAATTTTCTCTGCTGTTTTTACCCTACCTCCAGCTAATCATGGGCTCACATTGTTTAGAAGAATCCATCAAAAACAACAGAGACATTTATTTTTGATGAACACAATCATTTTACAGAACACATTTTTTGACAAAAGCACAGCTGTATTTGCACCACGAAAGAAAATTTTTATGGACGGATTCTGAATGTTTGCGTAATGAAGTACCTATTCCCAATTTGTTTCAGTTCTCACATACACTTTATATTTGAAGGAGTCATTGGTCACAGTAATAATTCCTCTTCACCATGCTGCCATTAAGCAATTCTCTCCTAGGTGACAAAATCATAACTACAGTCCAGTCTGTGCAACAGTGCATTTCAGTTCAGTTAACAAGATGCTTCAGCCTCCTGAGTTCATCTTCATATTGTCTGTCATCTGTTCTCTTTTTTTTTTTTTTTACCTTTGGCTTTGTTGCCCAGCAACAAACCTTTGTTCGTCTAACAGGAAGTATTCCTTCGCAGTATGAAAACACTATCCAGCAAAACACAAAGAGGGAATATTTTTAAAAAGTCATTGGAGCTGAAATACATACAAAAAAATACATACAATCATATAAGAAAAAAAAAAAAATAACGATGATACAGTATCATCAAGGAAGATTATATAAAGTCTGCAACAGAACTCGTAAAAAGAAAGTGAAAACAAACTTAAACAGCACCATTTCTTTTACCAATTCTGTTTGTCTCGCTTCATTTTTTCTCCACCTGTTCCCTCTGGCTAAATACTTTAGGAACCACCTCGTCGCCCCCTGTTTCCCAGGAGAGACCTATTTAAGCAAACACAGGAAGAGGATATATCCCAAATGGGCCAATGATTAGCAGATGTGTGTTGTTTGTCCCTGGATAAACCTCGGGGCTACAGGGGTCAGCCTAAGGTTTACAGCCTCAGACTCCTGCTGTTAGTCGCAGATGCAGTGTAATAAAGTGCAGAGCTTACAGGGGCAGTTTACTGCAGCAGTCAACGTTGGCCGCTGTTCTTTATATTCAAAACCATGCATATGCAAAACATGGGATTTCACTTTTGACATATTTTTAAACACAAACCCCAATTTTCATGTTTGAAAGAGTCTAAGGCATATATCCAGTTTAAGTGTGTTTAAGCCTTAATTCTACTTTTGGATACACAAAAATAGTTTTTTGTTAAATGTGGTTTTGGTTTGTGTTTCAGGGCGGTCCAGGGATACGAGGAGCCAGGGGAGACAGAGGAGAGCCAGGAGTGACGGTTTGTAAACTGCACTTCAGATTATTTATCTGCAATCACTTCAACACATAATGGGTCTCGAAGAAGTATTGATCTGTCGTGTGGTTGAGGCATTATAACACATCATGTACCAAACTGGTGAAGTGGAATCACTGCAGGAGTTAACAGTAAATCGGATGTTGAGTCCAGAGTTTGCCAACCAAAATTTTGGCAAGAAGCAGGTGAGAATTACTGAAGGTATGGCCATCAGTGTAACCTGGGAGAGTTGGCATCATTTCCATGATTTTATGGATGAATAAATTGAACCTCGAACCTTAGAAAATCAATGTTTCTTGGATGAGACCACTATCCTGACCTTCTCTAGTCGAGCCTCGTGATTTCACTTGTCAGAGTTCAGTCACCCTGAACTCTACGTGGGGCAAAAGGAGGGGGCTGAGTTTGCAGTGTGCACATTTGACCCCACTCACAGGAAATAATGGGGAGCCCACTTATTCATTTTGTTCATAATCTGCACTTTCTGGTCTCATCTTCTGTTTGGTGATTAAATGAATGAAGTAAAAAAAAAAAAGTGTGAAATAATTCCCTGACTAACAGAAAGAACAAAGAGGTGGCTATTTGGAAAAACCTGTATCATTTTTCTTGGATACCTTATCTTCTTTTTGGCTCCAGGTTGAAGTCTCTGATCACCAGCATCACTATGCTGTTCATAATACACACTACTCCAACAAATCCCATCTTGGACTATTAATAAAGGGTTTACTGTAGAGCGTGCATCTGCTATAGTTTTGCTATGGCGGTCTGTTCCAAATTGTTACAACCATCCAGCTGTGGCAGTCGGTACAAGGCCGGATACTGCTGGAAATTTCTCAATACCAATATTCAGTTCCCATGAGTGTAATTGAATCTTAGATTAAAAAAATGTTTTCAAGGTTTTTTTTTTCACTTTGAAAGAAGCAGCGTGAGTCCAGTCACTTCTGCTCAGACGTGCAGGGCTGTCAATCAGGGAAAAAAGGTTGTTTATCCCCACCATATGTCCCACTTTGACTTTGTTGAGTGACAGTGTATCGAGTGCAGTACATGAAGTGGCCCACCCAGAACTCAAAACTTAGCACTTTCTGAGAAAGACAAAAACAATGATCAGTGTCATGTGAGGTTTTTCCAGTCAGTGTGTGTGTTGTGTTGTGTTTGATGGGTGTAGTTGGGTTAGTTTTGAAGTGAGATGTGGTTTTCTGTCTTACTGGCACACACACACACACACTGTACAGCATATTAATACATGCCTGCCAGGTCGCTCTTGTTTTAGTTCTGCAGCTTCACCCAAGTCTGTTTGAATAGTTGGATTATGCTGCTGCTCTATGAGACATGCTTCTCCATGAGCTCATGCTTATTCATTCTTACTAATCCCTTTTGTTGCGTTACCGATTACAGAATAAGCACTGCGCAGCCATTAAAGCAAACCTATAAGTAATTTAAATTTCAGTCATTTCTCATTAGATTCAAGTCTTCATGTCGTTTGGCGCCATAGTTATTATTAAGTTAAACATGACATAACACATTTCAGTCCTCTGTTTTCATTCCCTCTCCTTTCATGTATATCTGATCCATGATTTCTTTTGATTGTTTGCATGGATAAGAAAGACATGAACCCAGTGACTGTAAGGTTGAACAGTAAAACAATAAATACAGCCGGACTGAAGATTACTTTGGCTACTGCTGCCGCTGAGCCAACAAGCTACAAGTGCTGCGGATCAGTGGTGGTTTGCAGGATTTTTTTTTTTTTTTGCTCTCATTGCAGGACCTCTGTCTGCAGTTCACACACATGAATCAAATGAGACACCACAACAGCACAACCCCCAACGTAGATGGATGGACAAGTGTCTAAATCTATTTCCTGTTGTATATCTCATTATAGAAGCAAAAGTCCCCCCAATCATGTAGTGATGATGTTGACCAGGACATGTGGTTTTAACTTGTGGACCTTATGTTGAGTAGGTGCAGCCCTCGAGAAAATTAGCACGCATCCATTACCTCATGTACAGCCCAACGTTTTCATGTGATTACCAGTAAACACTGCAGAGGTTTGTTGGAGTTGTAGGAAAAAATAGAACCATATACCATAAAGTGCTGTTTTTAACCTGGTGGGATCCTAGGGTGGTTCAATTAGTTAAAATAAAATTAGAAAATAAAAAAACATGGAGAATATTTAGGACTTTTAAAACCTGGTCCTAATTTGAGTGATTTTTGCCTGTGTGCCTCTGAGTAACCCTCCTCTGCTCACTGTGGCTGAGCTGTTCACACACACAAAAACCACACAGAGGACACACTCGACAGTACTGCAGCAGTCTGTCAAACACCTGTTTAACAAACACAAACATTTTCCCAAATCTGTGATTGACTTATCATTTAACCAGCATATCTTACGTAGCAATAAAGTGCTAGTTACACAAATTTTAGCCACGTAAAGAGAAATTTGTCAGATCTCTGTATTGTGGAGAACACAAAATCTTTGAGCCTGAGACTCCAACTATTTAGCAACAGAGAGCTATCATCCTGCAGACTGTGGTGAGAATCCAGCAGTTTTGATTTATTGATTTATTTTGCAGCTTTCTTTAAAGTCATTGTAGGTTTGCTTGTTATTTTTGGTTGCTCCATTGTTTTCATATTGTGTTGTTTTTTCATACAGGGGCCACAAGGGCCCGTAGGAGAAAGTGGCCCCTCTGGACCCCCAGGACCGCCTGGTCCTCAGGGACCTAGTGGACTCTCCATTCAGGGACCCCCGGTGAGACTTGCTTCTCTCATATCATGTTTTTCAGAATGCATTTTCACATCTTTCATTTCCCCAATTGGTAGAGCTTCAGAAAGATGATAATTTACACATAACAGCCCTAATCCAACAAACAACTTTAGTTCTTATTTAGATGGATGGTGTTTGACATGAAAAGGTCTCAAGAGAAACATTTTTGGAAATTGAAACTGGTACAAGAATTATATCAGATCAAAACGGACATGAAATTAAAAGTTTTGTTATGTCCAAGCATCACTTACACATAAATTATGATGGTATGTGTGGTTTGCCATTTTGTTCCCACCGTTCTCCACAAATTGTGCAGAATTTGTGAACTTGTGTTAAGCTGTCTGCCACCTGCCAGTATAAACTGACAAATGTTGACATATGCCTCAAATAGACTTCCAAGCATTTGTAGGATCTTGTCCAAAGTATGCAGAAGCTGTTCAGGGGACTTGTGGTGGCCCGGCATCTTATTAAGATAACTGATGTCGGCTGTTACGGTCCGTTGGTAGCTATCAGTAGGTCCACAGGTCCAGGCTCAGATGTAGTGACATTGTTTGTTTTACAGGGAGCTGCTGGAGAGAAGGGAGAGAGAGGAGAGATCGGTCCCGCTGGACCAATGGTAAGAACATTTTCCCAAAATGACTGTTATAGTAAGACATAGTGGTGAAGTGTGTGTCAGGGCATGCTGATATGATTCCCAACATCACAAAGTGGAACCCAGAGGGGCAACTATTTTCCAATCTGCCTCTGTTTCTTTCTTTACCAAAGGAATAAACTTGTATTGGTTTATAACAAACCCAGCTGTGCGTATGTGTGTAACTATAAATTGTTCAGCTCTGTGTGTATGTGTGGAGAATACAAATGAATTCTACATTTTTTATCACTGAGTTGCCGTGGCCCTGCAGGCTCATAGAAATGAGACTTGTTGCTGAGTAAAGGCATGTTTTCATCTCTTCAATCCATTTTTCATCATTTTTATTTCTTTAATGCCTTTGACCTTTCTAATTGCAACTGTTGACGAGTTTACTCTTACTGTCCAAATTATTATTTCACTAGACTCAAGACAGAGTTGTGTCTTGATCTTTAGCGTTGTATTGATCGAATCCTTGAGATAACAAACGCTAAGAGAGAGAGATGGAAATAAATACAACATATTATGTCTTTGTAGTAGGGTTTTCTTCACCTAATAGATTCTACTGTGCAGAAAATGCCTGGGACTCAGAAATTACATGTTATATATGGACTATTTTCTGAGAGAGAAAATATACTTCAAGTGTGAAAATGACTGATTTTCCAGCCTGATTGGCAAGTATTAGTAGGATGTGCTGACACAACAATTTGTTGATTGTTTATAACATAGTGTGTCTTCATTCATTCTGTGGTGCTGCTGTGTCCTCATGGTTTCATGGCTACATGACATAAATATGTGAGTGAGTAGGGAGAGGGAAGTGGACATGAATATTCAAGCAGCTCAGAGTGTGTGTGTGTGTGCGCGTGGGTGTGTGTGTGTGTGCGCGTGGGTGTGTGTGTGTGTGTGGACTGTTTTGTTGCTGACACACATGCACGTGGACATAGAGCAGTCTAATGAAATCATTGAGATGTGAATAATCATTACCAGCGTCTCCATTATTGGGCAGTGAACCAATCAAAGGTGAAACTGAATTAATTTAATGGTGTCCTACTGGGAGCCCTGGACATCAGCAAAGACAGACTCAATGTTCCAGCAACTCTCTACAAGGAGATTTTTATTATTTTTTTTTCCCTAAAGAAGTCTCTGTCATTAATGCGCTTGTTAAAATATTTATTTTAGTAGTTATTTATTTACAAATATGAATTTTAGTCGGTCAGTCAGGTGTATCCATCACTTCAGAGGACGTCACATGGACTTCAGCACTATCAGCGCTACAGTCTGCAGCTCTGTCTGTTGTAGAAACAGTGGCCTTCATCAAACTTATGAAGTGGAAAAATAATACAAATGCTACCCTCGTACCCTCAATTTTACCTTACCACAACCTTAAACCACTTTAATATTTCACTGATTTATGTTATGAGGACACACACACACACACACACACACACACACACAGACCTGAGAACCAATCAGTCTATTAAATAAAAACACCTGTGAGGTTTAATCATGTGTGTGTTGGGCTGTCCGCTTGATCCCGAGTGTCTGGGCTTGAATCTGAGCTGTTTTCTGTCTGGACCGGTGAGTTAAATATTATATGAATCACAGAGCTGGACAACATGGATGATTTCTGCAGTATGGTCACTGCCAGATATTTCTCTCAATCAGTTGCTGATCTCGTTATTATATTTAAACTGAAAATAACAGAAAATATGCATGAGTTTTAATTAGTATAACTGAATTTAGATGTTTGTTTGAAAGTGGAAAACGTGGTAAATGCTCACTCACACTGAGTCAAAGTAGATCCTGCTGCAGCACTATCAGCCCTACAGTCTGCAGCGCTGCCTGGAAATAGTGGCCTTCATCAAACTTATGAAGTGGAAAAAGGAGAGAACTACTACCTTTATAGTCTCTTGGTTTGGAGACTCTTTGGGGTGGAAGAAGCAGTAAGATTTCAAACCAGCAGGAACACTTTTACACCCACGGTATTTATCTTCACCTTTTTTAAAGATAAAATAACCTGATTTGACTGACATGTACTGATATTGGAAGCAATATTCATGGCATTTCTCGGCACCTTACAGACAGTTTTGATCTTTGTGAGAACTTTTCATGGTCTGAGTTTTCCTGTCTTGTGTCACCATCTTCGTCATAAGCCCTCTGATGGATTAAACCCCTCCTTTCTGCTTTCTACTCGGTGCATTTTGGGATAAGCTGCTACAACAGTTTATGGGGATAAGAAATTTTATAGAATGAGTGGATAAACCCATTTTAAATTCATTACAACCAGATTTAGCTACAAGCTCACCACGTGGAGCTGACAGTGCGAAAGTTTAGATTTTTAGAGGTGGCTCCGGTAGAGAGCACAAAAAAAAAAAGAGGCAGCGCTGTTATATTTTTCTCTGCACCACCGAGCACAACTTGTTACAGTCACTGCTCCCATCTGCCAGCCACTGGTCATCAAACTGGCGCATCGATCAGGCTTCACTGTGGTGGGATGGTCATTTTTGATGGCTTCAACAATCCTATGCTTTCGTTTGTTGGTGCAGTGCAGCAGTTAAACTGGTTTCTGGGAGAATTTTAATGCTGATTATGATTAACATCTCAATGTCTTTTGAGTCAATAGGGTCTTAATTATTAGACTAGATTTTAATAAATATGAAAATAATAATAAATCCTGAATTGGAGAGGTGCTGCAGATGCACTGTTGAGGAGAAAAAGCTGTAAAGACAATTTATTGTTCTGCTGTTGAACCAATGCCAGAGACTTCTATCTATTTTATAGGTTTGATTTTTATTTTTTTTTTAAAGATAGAGATTAGTCACCAACTGTAAATCACGTTCAAATTGTTTGTTTTTGGTGGACCAGTTTAATTTTCATGTGAGAGGAGTAAGACAGTCCCTCTCATGGGTCTCTGAAGGAGCTCACAAAGAGCTGCAACACTCCTTGATGCAGCACTATCTAGCGCCCGCTCTGCCTGCATAGTCCTATTAATAAAAGCTGGCAGTGCTGCCCTGTGCTGCACTATGTTACCGAGTAATAATGTGTTTTGTCAGAGAGAGGAATATGAATGGGTGTGTGTGCGGCTCGGTGGGGGAATATTGTAGCTTCCAGGGCCCTGTTGTAATATACGAGCGACCACAGAGAATATCACAACTCTAAAGCATCAATTACCTCACCCGCTTTCTCTCTTTCCCTTCCCTGTTTGTATCTCTCCCCCTCTCTCCATCTCTTCGTTTCTTGCTGCAGTAAATACAATGTAACCTTGTCATCGGCGTCTCCTCCACCTCTGTTTCAATTTGACAGTGAAAAACGCAGCCGCAATGAATAGCAAAGAGTGTGTGTGATTGTGTGTGTGTGTCGATCTGTCTCATCTGACTTTCAGTCTGTTTATCAGCGTGCATGTGTGGGTTTGTTATCAAGTAATGATTTTTGTTTTGAGAGAAATATGGGTTGTTTTTCTGTGTGTGTGGTAATAATTTAAACTTAGTCTCCTTCTAGATCTTCTGCAGATGAATATGATTGTCCCTCTTTGCCCTGTATCCTACTCAACACTTAATCTGCTGGACACTAAGAACCTCACAGTTTTCTGTGTGTGTTGTGTGTGTGTGTGTGTGTGTGTGTGTGTGTGTGTGTGTGTGTGTGTGTGTGTCTGCCGTCTTGTGGCAACAAAATTCAAAGGCTAATCTGTTGAATCTGACTCACTTGCACACTTCTGATTATTTCATACTTTAGTAATGAGACAAATTCTCAACATGTTTTCAAAAGGTTTTATGAGAATTTCATAGTTAGACACAGAGTTATACATTATTTCCAGTATTTCCAGTCGTTAGGGTTTATTTTTAAATTTTAAAATGAAAGATTCTTTTCACTTGTTATGATAATTAAGTTAAATTATAAATATACAAAGTTTAAGACACAGTTATAGAAAATTGATTCTGTCAGTCTCTCTGTTTTGTGCAGATGTGGAGGTTTATTTCCCTGCTGTGTGTGTTTGTTGAGGTTTGTTGATGTGTAAGTGACAGGAGAGATATTATTGCAGATGTCTTGGGAGAATGCGCATCAGCCAACATCTGAACGACGAACACATCATTAATCATACGAGGCCTGTCCTCCGCGACCCCGTCCTGTAATTTGTAGAACCTTTAACAGTGTTAACTGTCCTGTTTTATGAGCCTTCCACTAATACTGAAGTGCAGAGATAAATCACCTCAACACTTAATCTGTGACTGTATTTTGGAATTGGCTGTGTGCATTGACCTGCAGAGAGGTGGATGAAGGGGGAAATGGGGCAGGAGATGGAGCAGCAGGGTCGCCTGCTGGTATATAAAGACTGTCTGTATCCAGAGGGTCAGAGGGTGGTTCTTTCCACAAATCACTTTTATGCCTGCTGCTGTCAAAGTGTTGTTAAGCAAGACAGCAAAGCCTTAGCTGTTTTGACCTTTGTTTAAATGTGTCTTTATTGAAATTATCATGAGACCTTTATGAAAAAAATATTGCATGTTATACTCCATGTGATTTGGCAGATCAAATTCCTTAATGAGCTTTTAATGATAATGACATATCCCTGCCTGTAATGGACTGTCATGAATAAATAAGATTAATCTACAAGTCAGAAAATCTGATCCTCTCATCTAATTGATCAGCTGGAGTGTCCCGCGCCATGTGGTGCATAAAAAACATCAACAACAGCCAAGTTGGCCACATGAAAGTCACACTGTGCAGTTCCACCAACGTTAACATGAAACATTATGAAATAATCAATTTCCACGACAGAACTGTCCTTTTATGGGGAATATGTGATGAGATTAATGTGAATTTCCTTCCAGCTGTCATCACACAAAGTTCAAAACTGCATGAAATGTCAAACTAATGGCTGCACTGTCTTTTAAACACAGTGTGTCATGGCAGTAATTCAAACCTTTGTGTTTCTGTTTTGTTCAGGGTGTTTCTGGAAGTCCTGGCTCACCTGGTAGAGATGGCCCCCCAGGAGCAAGGGTAAGTTATTGGACTGTCATCACATAGATAGACATGTAGACCAAAGAAGTATAAGTAATGATACGGACAAGACAATTGATCTGATGTACACATAAATGAATATGTTTTCTGCCCACACCATCATTACTGAATAAAGTCGAAGAACAAGAAAAGGTGATAAATACCGTATTTTCCGGACTATAAGCCACTACTTTTTCCAACGCTTTGAACTTAAACACCGGTGTAGCTCATGTATCGGCGGCACGAAGCTTGTTGGCTTTTTACAAGCTAGCAAGCTCCGTGCCACCGATACATTTAGCCTCGTCACATCAGACTCATGAAACTGTTCGAATAAATTCAATAGCGGCTTCTAGACAGGTGCGCTCAATAGTCCGGAAAATACGGTAGATTTAAAGAAATGTTTCTTTCCTGTGCATCAGATACTATATAGTAAAGGTTGTAACTCTCAGTGTCTTGTAACTGTTGGTGTTTTTTCAGAAATATAACCTTCAACCTTGGGATAATTTTGAAATACAAAGGGAAAATGGGAGGAGTCAGGATGTCGCACACAAATAATAAATGATTGAAGGATTGCAGTAAAAGTGTACCATGAAAATGTTTAAACGATTTTACAACCAGTATTTGTATTTTAGATGTAATCTAAGTTTCTCAAGTCTTTGTGGCACTTTACCAGCTGTGTACAGTATCTGAATGCCCAGCTCTGTTTGGTTTTATGTCTCTTCATAAAACCATACATGTCTTCCCCCAGTTGTTGAAAACAGTGTACTGCCACAACATTTATAGTAGATGAGATCCCATTCATGAAGGCTGTGTGATACCAGCTGGTGGTAGTTGATGCTGACAGTGGAAGTCGGGCCTTACAATGCCCAGTTGGGCTGTAAATACCAAAACAGGGACGCAGCCAGAGGGTAATGTGTCGGCGAGAAGCAAAAGGAGTTTCTCTCCAAAAATGTAATATGATAACAGAAGAGTCTTGTCCTGGCCCGGCTCCTGGAGAGGTGAAAAACTCTGCACATAATCCATCTGCTGTCTCTCTGTTGGCTCACATGGATCCAGACGCTCATCCCCTCAGTGGTAGTTGTCAGAGGAAGTCATACATAGTTTTCAGGCCTGTCATGTTGTTTCCTTCAGGACACTAGCATGCTGGCTCGAGTTCATCGTCACCGTGCCAGATAGGTTGAGAGTTCATGAACTTCGAGCAAGAGAGAGATTAGCTCACATTTTGATTTAATTTTTAATTGAAGTAGGGAATCGCAACATCTGCTTTGTACATTCACATCAATATTAATATTAATTTTTTAATCTATTTTCAGCAAGATGTTGTCGGGTTTTTTTGCCTCTTTGTTGCTGCAAATAGACAATAAAAGATGCCGTCAGCAAGGGTTTCTTGTTTGATTTGACTTTGTTTTGACGATCAGAGATTTTTATAGGAAACAAACTGAAGCAGCATTAAAGTTTGCTACATGTTGTCCAACATACCCACACTGGCGTGAGATTGTGTCACTTTAGATATATTTCCACACCATCCCAAATGCTTCTCCCTTTGCCTTTAACTCTTATTATCAGTCTCCGTCAAACTCCCACTGCGTTGTCAGTCTGCATGCAGCAGATATGGACACCCACTACAGAGAGCTTAAAACTGACTGTTAAGTATATCACAGAGGAGGTTCTCAGCTCTGTGTGTGCAATTTAACATCCATTCACAGTAAATACTGCAGACATTTCTTTCTATGTTCTTTGTAACTCACAACTTCAAAGGCTTCATCATCAGCTCAGTTTGATAACTAATATTTTACTTCTCTTACTAAAAAGCAGATGATGTAATCACTACAATCACTTACATCAAAGAGGGTGCGTTTCATTGTGCTGTTTAAAACACATTTGTACCAAACATCATCCTCAGTGTCTGGATGCTGAAGCTGCTGCAGAACTGCTTTGGATGTAGTATTATACTTGTGCTCTGCTAAGCACTACTACATGCTGGCTTCATGAAGACTGACCGTGTCTCAGTAAGTGGGAGGATGCACAACTTTGACCTCTGCTCTTCATCTAGTAATAAAATCAAACATGTTACCTAACATTATGAATGGTTCTTTTCTGTTGAGATGTATCAGAAAATGATGATAGTAAGCAGAAAGCAGGACCCTGAAATTGAAGCAGCTAAAAGAAATTTGGGGACAACTCATATTATTTATATTTACATGCGTGCTTTTCCTACTGTGAAAACATGTTGTGCTTCACTTCAGTTAAATTGTAAACTATGCAAACGCTTCTCAAGCTTCCTAATTTAATGTTTGTTGTAAAAGCTATAATTAACAATTGGCGATAGTAGATTTTGAATCATCCCAGTTTGTCATAACAAATCTTTATTTTAAGATCTGATTTTTCTGCACCCACCCTCTCAGGCATTAAAGTTTTTACTGGAGCTTCCTGTTGGTGTAAATGTGGACTTTTCCATCCTTATCCATTTAATCCAGCAGAAACAAAACAAAACAACAAGTAACTATCAGCTGCAAGAAAAATAAAACCTTTTTAATTGGAAGCACTTCACAGCTCAGTGTTGGTCTGTAGCAGTTTTTGAAATCAGCAGCCTGCACGACATCACGCCTGCCAGCACACAGAATACAGCACATGTTTAACATTGTAATTATTGAGTATAATTGTGTGAAATTACTCATTAGGGAGCAATTTTAGCTGCTATCAATAGGGGATGGGATTCACTTTGCAGCACTGAATATGAGCACTGAGTATGACTGACCTATCACATTCATAATTAATCAAAGTGTAGTGTATGTTTGTAAATATTTTAGAGATAACTAAAAATGAAAAGAAATCTACAATGTTTGCCGAATCACAAATCATAATCATAATTTAGTTTCCATACAAAACAGGGAATAATCTTTCTAATCAGTACGTTACTCGTTGCAGAATAAACTCTGATGTCTGTCTGATGCACTGAAAGCAGCAGGGAATGCTGATAAAAAAAAAAAAATCATCAGATGCTATTTATGGCATTGCAATTTCTACTATGAACATTATTTTGACAGCAGTATAGAAAGTAAATTTTAACCAGTCCAACAGGAAGTGGCATTTGAAAAGAAATATTCTCTCACAGTGTTTTTCCAGTTAATGAGGATTTACAGCTGCTTGTCTGTATCATCCAGTGTGTACAATAGAGAGCAGGGGAAGCAGATAGTTCTGTATTGATTCACAGTAAAACTGTATCGTTATCACTCTACTGCTGTGGACAAAGAGGCCGTGCAGAGCTGTTTGTGAGGTGTGTACAAGCCCCAGACAGGATGGCTTGGCGTGAAACAGACCACAAGTCAAGCTAAACTTAGATCAGCTGAGGCAACAGGAACTGTGTCCTGGGTGCTTTTATGTGTTTGTTTCTCACTGTAAATCTTTACTTTGTTGTCCAATCTTATTACACAATATTTTCAACACAGGAATGAAATAAAATAAATTCAAGTTTCCCCCCAAAATCCAGACTCATAAAAAATTGTTGACACATTTGCGCAGCTCATCATTTTGGCTAACACATTTATTATTTGGAAAATACTGATGGCTCGCAAATCATCCTCCACAGTGAAGGTGCAGGTCTTGGTGTTTGTAGCCTTTTTCAGAGAAAGTTTAAAATGAATAAAAAAAAGTTCAGTCTTGTTAATAGAGGTCACACACAATGAACCTTCACACTGTTTGTGTATATTTAGCCATGCATACAGAAACTGGAATTAGATTAGCCTCCCTCCAATATCTCAGGCTACAGGTCACACCATTAAGCTGTTACTGCTCGGATTTCAAAATACAACAGCAGTAATACATTTTCATGAGCCTGACATCTGTGAAAGAAGGTAGGAGGCTGAATTCCTTATTTGAACCTCAAGCTGGGGTTGATGAGTGACATTTAGATAATACATTATTTTATAGCACTGGATAAATAAAATATTAAGTTCAAAATGCTCCCATAAGGAACATTTTATTGTGATTGGCTGGGAAGTGTTTAAAAATGTTATATAGTATTTAACAAGTATTAAAATGTATCTTTCTGTACGGACTACTGATTGAAATATTTTTGACTTGATTGGGAGGATTGAAGACTTCCTGTTTGCTGTGTGAGGTTTTCTGATGCCATATACAGGCTCAGCTATTTCAAAGAAGCTTGTGCATCATGTTATTGTGTAATGAATGCAGATTTTGCTGTGCAGTCATGTACTTGGCATATACATTTGGAAAGTGACGTTTCGCAAGAGAATTCAACCAAGCTTCTGACGTTGTTGCTGCTTTAGTGACAGGATGTAACACTACAGCAGTTTCATTGAGAAATGTCATCCTTCACTGAAAGAGATGAAAAATTATGCAAACAAGACACAACACTACGGAGTCCCTAAAGAGACATGAAGAAAAAAAAATGATGAAGAAGGGGAAAAAAAGTGCAGGTATCTAGTGCGCACCAGATAACTATCTCGTATGCACAAGATAACATTTCCGGTATACAGAAGAGTATGCATAAATTGTTCAAATCCTCAGTTCATGAATTAGCATGAAAATTACTGAACACCGCCAGCCACAGCCGTAATGCAACTTTAAGGTGGACTTTAAGGTGGACCAGGAACCGGAAATGCTAACTCGCACGAGTTAGCATTTCCGGTATACAGAGAATTTCCCATTTAATGACCCGTGACTACTTGTCTGTCAAAATTTGGGATCTCAACCAGACTCGACCAGTAAAGACCTATCAGGTGCGTGATTATCTCAGGAGTAAGTTGTGTTCACTTTATGAGAATGACCGGAATGGGAACCGGAAATGCTAATTCGTACGAGTTAGCATTTCCGCTATACAGAGAATTTCCCGGTCCACCTTAAAGTGGCATGACGGCTGTGGCTGGTGGTGTTCAGTAATTTTCAAGCTAATTCATGAACTGAAGATTTGAACAACTTATGCATACTCTTCTGTATACCGGAAATGTTATCTCGTGCGCACTAGATACCAGCACTTTTTTTTCTCCATCAAATTTTATTTTTTTCTTCGTGTCCCTTTAGGGGCTCCAGTCCGTACAACACAGATCCAGGGAACATTCTGTGGAATCAAAGAGGAAACTGTGAATTGTTGCTCCCATATTATTTCATTAAAATGATGCTTTGCCATAATGTAGAATTTTGAAGTCATTTTATTGTTATTTTGGGTGGTTTTTTTTTTTATCTATTGCTAGTCCTTTCAAAAAAGGCTAAACTGACTGTCTGAGGAGTGTTGTCAGGGTATCAGCCACAAAGGGTGCAACCACAAAGTTTACCAGACATCCAGGATAAAATGAAAGGACCAGCTGAACCACAGGTTAAGCTGTTTTCCAGTACGATCCGATGCCAACTTCAGCTTCCAAACTGAGCATTAATATTACTGAATTTGTTCAATTCGAATGACCCATAAATACCCAGATACCCAGAAGCTACCATCATGTTATTATATTTCATGCTATTATGTGTTATACGTTCAGACAACTGGCCGAAAGGATTGTCAGTGTGCTCCTGAAATAAAAGCTGCAGTTTCATATTAATGTGTTCTTTTGAAACCACAGCATCATGGAGAAGACATTAGGTAACAGAGAGAGTACAGACTGTGCAAAACTTAACCGTCAGGAAGAATGCACCTGCGTTTCATATAATCTCTATGAAAGTAGAAGTAAAACCCGACTTAAAGGTTTTATTGGTGGCAGCTTTTCAGCAGCCACCAAGATTGGAATTCTTCAGCAGCTTATATCCTAATGATATTCGAAAATATGAGTGTTTCTGTCGGTTTGACTGGAGATCTGTAGGAAATTAATTCGACAAACACAGTTCAACCTACAATTACAACCTCTAATCACTCTTTCAGGGTCTGCCGGGTAATAACGGACCACAGGGACGACAAGGACCCCCTGGGCCTGTTGTGAGTTTTTTTTTTTTTTTTTCTTTTAATTATTCTGAGCATCCTTTTGTCTGGAAAATCACCTGGATCCTTCTGCTTCAAGTCACCCTCCCTCTCCATCTGTCTCTTTCTTCTTTTGTCTGTCTGTTTTGTTTATTTTTCTTCTTTCAGGGAGCACCAGGCGCACCAGGAGCTCCAGGATCAGGTGGGCCAGCGGGGTCCCAGGGGGATCAAGGCCTTCCTGTGAGTGAAAATGTTTGATTTTATGTCAAGATTGGTGTGTCATTGAAATTAATGTGACGTATTTTAAGAGTGGAATACTGTGTTATTTGACCTGATCCATATTCATCAACCATCACAGACACCAGCTCCTGCAAGGTTTATTTCTATTTACTGTATATATATGTTATATGTATGTTCATAGAGGCCTGAGGTGTTGCATGTTAACTACTCTACTGGAAAAAAGAGGACATGACTTCTCCACTACTTCTTGTTTTTCTCCCCATCATGTCTCCATAAATTTAGTAGAGAAGAACAATATGAGAGCAGCATCATATAAAGTTACAGATGTGTTGAAGTATAACATGGAGGTTTAGTTTCTCTTAACTGGAAACAGATCATAATAACTGTAAAATTTCTGCCTTATTCTGGTATCTTTTAAAATGATCCAAAAGACAAATCCTGACACGCTTACTTCATAAGATGACTTTTTAAAAAGAATAATAAATAAAAATCATAATATTATGATCCAGCTTTAATTCCAAAAGTTCAGTGAGTCAGAGTTTGTTCAAAAGAAGAAGAATTTGTGCAAGTGACACAAGTACAAGCGCAGACACGGATGCTGTTTGGATCCAAACTTTGTGTAATGCTAACAGGAACAGATGATACTGTGATGTTGGTGACAGCTAATCTAGTCTTGGGTCAGCTCTGCCGGCCAGCAGCAAGTTTGGCTCTGAGAGAGGAGCAATAAATCACTTACTCTCTCCCCAACTCACACACACGTATACACAAAAACCAGTGAGAGATCACATCTGCCTTTTCTCTGAGATGTAGAGAAACCAAAAAACAAAACACCCTTATGGATGTGTGCACATGCAGATAATACATAAACTTAAACTGGCTCACCTTCTTGGGATTTAGTCCCTTATTTAACTTGTTACATTTTTAGTTTCAAACTTTACCTCAGCGTTAAAAATTATTGATTCAGTCCCTGCTCTGCCCCCTGCAACCCTGTGCGAGTGTCGCAAGAGAATATTTTCTTCTTTAACAAGTTGTTTTTATCTGCAATAGCAGCCAAGTAAATCTGGAGGGAACTTTACCATTTTGTTTCATTGTGACTCGACTGACCTCAAGAAGTAGTCCTACCAGTTTTCATTGCGATGGACCCACACATCTGTCTGGCTGCTCTGAGAAATTAGCTGAAGGACAGTAAATTTATACTTCTCCAGTCAAAATATAATGTCAAAATGCAAAGGGGCAGGTTTTCAAGCACTTTCTACAAATACTTGCCCAGAGCATCTAATGTGAAACCCAAACTGTTCTGTTATAGGAATGACAAGATACATCTGGAAATGCTCTGTGCAATCCATCAGGGTCATTAAACTTTATAATAGAGACAGAACAAAACATGTTTGATTGCTGTTTGTTTCAGGTCTTCTGTAAAGAGCAATTCTACATGAGAACCTAAACTGGGGTCACCATTTGATTGACCAAACACCACTTGATCTTGGCCAAAACATGGCTGCTGTCACCAGACATACGTACAAGTCTACCAGGCTGTGGAAGCTCTTGGTGATGTCCTGAGTGTGAGGCAATGAGACCGTGTGGGTCTGACTTGGACCAAATGCCGTTTCTGAATGTTGTTTTCCAGTGACTCACCCACCTGAGGGTTTTCTCATTTACCTTGCTTGACTTGGTAGTAAGTGGCCTCATGTTTGCCAGTTACGAAAACAAAAAGTAACAATCATCTTGTGGCTGTTTATCAGTCCACATTTGAAATGTTGAGCAAGAGAGACGTCATCAGAAGTGCACTTCATCTACAGGACATAATGCGAAAATAATTCTGACTGACTAATAAAAGAAATCAGGTTTATATGAGAGATACTTCTGTCTTTCTTTTCTTTGGCTCCTGCATAGTTTGAATTGGTTTTCCCATGTTGCCCTGATAAGATAGTGGACATTTATATGCCCAGGAAGACCAGAAGGAGGTCCAGCACAAGACTTTTATAGTTGAGACCTGCGCTCCAATTCAACGGCTGCATCAAATGTTGGCAGAGCTTTTCTATCATCTGCAGTATAATAGGCTTAGGACATCCCGGGTCTCTACCCACCGGCCAGTCCTCGTACACAAACACAGCCAGTCAGTCGGTGGTCAAGGACGTTTCCCCCCCAAGATAAACAAACCTTTATTCAAAAGCTGTAACAGCATCAAACTGACATTTATCATATCAGCACACGGTTCTGTGGCCAGGAAATATTTGTGTTTTATTTGCCTCTGGATTACAATGCGTTACACTGTGATATGCACAGGCTTGGCAGGCTTTGAGTGAGTGGATGTGTGTGTATATGTACTGTGGTCAGATATGTATCTCTGTGCTTTACCATGTTGACAATAGCAGAAGCAAGCCCATCCGCCGCACAGATGTTGCCCTCTGTTTGTGGATACAGTGACTTTGGGGCTCATGTGCGCCGTTATCTTTAGGACCCAAAGAATCTGGATTCACTTCAGAATTTAAATATATTCAATTATCCTAGAGTGTAAGTGGCATTAAGGAAAGGAGAAAGATGGGGAGTAATGCAAAGGGGCATTAAAGGAGAGGGAGAAAGGGAGATGAGCACAGCTATTTCTGAGGATGCATCCCAGTCGGCTGTTTATTCTCATCCTGTGGTTTTTATGTTCCAGGGTCCTGCCGGTACCAAAGGCGATAAGGGAGAAAGAGTAAGTCATTCCACTCACACACTTCAGCCGCTGTTTAGAGCAAATCAACCTTTACTGCTCCATTTTGCCGTGAAATATCATTATTTTGCTCAAGTAAAACTCTGACAATTACTCACTAATGCTTCACACCCTTGTTTTGAAGAAATTGCATTACACTCCAGCACACGGTCACTGTTTCCTGTTCGTCTTTTGCACAAACATTCACTTTATTTCTCTTTCTCTGCCTCAGCCTCGTTTAAGGCAAACCAAATCAAATCAGTGTTCATGGTCCAAATTTTGTGGCAGAGCAGGGCCTGTATTTCTGCTGACACAGTAGGGAAGGCCATCACTGCCGAGGGCTCAGGAGACACGCAACTTGCCAACTTGAACTGAACCTGTAATTCCCATTTCTGCTTCATTTTATCAACTGTTGGGGACATTTGTACCTCGCTGTAGTTAATTTTAGTGCACCGCTCAACATGAAAGAAAAAATACCTGACAGGCTTTTCTCCTTAGTGTCGTACGTTTGAGTGAGGTGGCCCAGTTGTTATGAGCTGGTTAGAATCTGATTAGTGTCTTGTGGTAACCTTAAAACTCTTTGGACAGCCCTAAGAGTAATTCACACAGTAATAACTTGAGTAAATGGGGAAAAATAAACATTTACTTCAACCTTTTTCCCCCTGATGTATTTTTACTACATGTACAGTAACACATGTCACTTTAAATGGTTGTATGATGATGATGATGATTACAAGGCAAAGGAGGAGACTGCCAGCTGTGAATCCATAATAAACGTGAGACCACTTTGATTTAAGCAACTGTTGTTTTAAATGTTACCATACATGAATATGAAAGACTTTAGCACAAGTCAGAAATGTAACCATTAAGGGTTTAGTGCCAATTGAAGGACTCCAAATCAAAATCGGTTCTTTTTTTTTAAATAAATGAAATACAATAAAATGGAAAACTTAAAAAAAAAAAAAAAAGATTAAAAACTCAATATATTTTCAAGAGAATATTACTTTTAAATATTTAATATGTACATCAGGGGTGACTAGCATAAACCAACTTACTGTAATTCCTCGGCTATTTGTGCTAGCGACATGTTTCCAGCTGATTCTGAAAGCCGACAAGTGCAGTGTTTCGTATATATTACATATATTATGGCAGTAATGCAGTGGAATGGAGTCATGCTGTGACGTGCAACGTTCCATACATATTACCTACATTACGGTAAAGTATGGAAGCTTTGCTTGTCGGCTTTCAAAATCAGCTGGAATCACGTCAGCACAAATGGCCGAGGAATTACGGTGATTTGATTGACACGTCACTTTCTGTCAGCAGCTAAATGTTCAAGGTAAAAGTGTTAAGTGGCCTTTTCCCTTTTGCAAAGAAGCTCTCCATAAGCATTTGTTTTTTTACTAATTTTCGCTAGTTTGCAGGCTTATTTTTCGTGTAACGTATCTGATACTTCGGATCGTGTGACCAAGACAAGCGTATTAACATGTCAAGAGGCACAGGTGAAAGTTAAGTTGGAGAGAATCTGGTGATTTTTCAAAATAAAATGTCTTTCAGACTCTAATAGTCAATACATTGGATATGATATAAATTATTTATTGTTTCTGTGCAGCCCGGTAACAAATGCCTCATTTGTTAGGCCTGGTGGTTGAGGACCACTGTTGTACATGTATGAAGTAGAAACTTTTGGTCATAGTCAAATGAAAAGAGACTGAGGTAACCTGACCTACATCACTCTTATCACTCTCTTTTACAAGGTGTCATTATGATTTATTTTCAAACTTGGGAAAGTCTCTCCAGAGCCACAGAAGACATCATGCAGCTGTTTTTACTCCTCATGAGAAGTGAACCTGTAAAATTTAGGGAGTGTCTTGCACAGGATTTAAAGACTAGAATTCACAACTTAAGTCATTCATTGTTGCGGTAAACCGAAACATGGCTCTACTTTCCAGCAGCTATTGTACCACACAATGAGGCACAGCAAAGGTCATGCAGAGTTTGACCTATCCTTTAACTCTGTTCTCTCATGAGGGCACCAGTGATTCAGTTTGATACAATAATCAAGTTTGAGTTCAATAATCAACAAAAGGTTGATTTAAAAATGAGCTCTCTAAAATAGCATCTATGGAGACACAGTCAAAGTCAACAAAGTTAAACCCATATTAAGTGTAATTACATTTTGATTTATATTTGATTGTGGTAAATTAAAAATGCTATCCATGTTGCTGTATATCTGTTTTGGCCAATATAAATATAAAGGCGTCGGTGTGAAATCAAGGTGGAGTATGCTCATTAAACAGCCACCAAACACCCACCCAACAATTTATCAACCACTGGTGTGGAAGTTTATGTTGCTGTGGTTTCCCAAATGGAAAAGTGGTATCAGTCTACCGCTGTGTGCAGGATCAGATCCTAAGAGGAGCTCTGTGTTTCTTCTTCAGGGAGACGTGCAGTCCCAAGCTGCTGTGCGGGCTATTGCACGGCAAGTGTGTGAGCAGCTCATCCAGAGTGAGTGATCAGTGATATTTACACATCAACACAACTGTGTATTAAGTAATTTCCTGACAATGTTTCCTCTTCTGACCTTTACTGGCTTCACTTCCTTGTCAAAAGAAATCTTTACAACTCATTGTCCTCCTCCACCTGTTGCAGGCCACTTGTCTCGCTATAACTCCATCCTGAACCAGATCCCTGTCCAGTCGGCGGTGTCAGTTCGAACCGTGCCTGGACCACCCGGTGAACCCGGTAGGAGAGGCACCCCGGGTCCGCAGGGAGAGCAAGGCCCACCTGGTAGACCAGGCTTCCCCGGTACTAACGGACAGAATGGCCGACCGGGTGAAAGAGGTGAGACAGGAAGATGTTCATGAGTAAAAACAGGATTGTTTACAGGGTGGACAAATCATGTCAAGAGGCAGACAGCCAGAGGAAATTACACCTAACAGTTTCCAAACACATACATCCATTTTTCTCTCCACTGATCCGTCCATCAACAACCCTTCACCGTCTGGATCGCCTCTCTATCCTGTTGTTTGTATTAGCATCAGAAACAGGGAGCCATTTTATTATTTATTAGGCAGACCTTGCTGTGGTGAGCAGATAGCATGAGTAATAAAATATGGAGAGAATATCATTTGCAGTATATCCTTGTAGAAAAACAATAAATGTAGGAAGCCATTGGGTTTTATTTATGTTTCTGGGGGCATTGTTTCATGTCTTCAGAAGCAGATTGGAGATTGCATAGAGAAAAAGGTTATTGCCGGATTAATACGAGGGATGTTGTAGCTCATGTTCAGCCCCTTTAACTCCTAGGACTCTGGAACATCCTGGTCTTTAGGTTTTCTGTCATTGCTTACAAATGTCAACCAACAGTGTCAGGATTGGAGGCACAGCGACTTCTTTACACAAGTCCTTGTGCATATGTGGAAGAAACTGCATAAAGCCTTTTGTCGAACAAATTACAGTTTGTAAAATGATGAAGTTTCCATATCAAGAATAAACAGTAAAATACGTTAAAATTAAAAAATCCCCATTACGCCATTTGAAGTTTTAACCTTCCTGCTTGTTTGCTGTGTTTCGTGGTCTGGCCGTCTCTCTGCTTCACCAGACAAACTCTCAGTCAGCCTCAGAGCTCCCACGAGGTTCAGTCCAGGCCAGAAGACAGTAACTCCAATATCCATGAGGTCATTCTCCTGCCACGAGCCCTTAGAGGAGAAACAGCCTTTATGAGGCTCCGTCTTCATCACGAAAACACGCAACCCACACTGCAGAACCACATACTGAACACACACACACACACACACACATACACATACACACACACACACACATACACATACACACACACACACACACACACACACACACACACACACACATGGAAAGATGAGAGCAGTCAAACTTCTGTCAGGAAGTGTCCAGCACTTCCTTCACGTCCTCCTCAGCAGTTCAAACCTTTGATTCTCCCCGGTGACATTTA
>OOFC01048730.1:59930-87374 GCA_900323345.1 Pseudochromis fuscus
CTCCCCGCTGCGTCCAATTCAACACCTCCTTATGTGGGACTAGTGATGCACTGACGCACAGTAAAAAAAAAAAAAAAAAAAAAAAAAAAAAAAAAAAAAAAAGCCTTCAGTATATGAAAGAGGAAGTCTTCTCAGAGAGGAAGGTGCTGGAGGGAGAGCTCGCGTTTTATCCACTGTGCTTTTCTGGAATATTTGTGGGATGATAATTTTAGCACTTGGCAAATGAAACTCACCTCAAAATATTGATTTCATATTTCTGCTGACTGCTGAAGTGAGTCCTGATGGAGCCGTTTCTCCTGTGAAAACAGAAAACAGAAGCCTCCGGCTAAATTTGAGCTAAGAACTATGTTATTCCTGCTCTTACCCTCAGGACATTCACTATCATCTCCCTTATCCAGAAATGACAGGCAAACATTTGCTGCCCCCTAATTTTTTATGTCATGTTGTTACAGCAGCAGAGGGGAGGATTTAACAGAGATCGAAGAGGTGATAGCACAGTGACAGGATGTACCCTGGAAGGAGCATTTTTCAGTTTATTTTCCTCTTTTTTCTCTTGTCTTTTATCCCGTCTCACCAGATGCCACACTGCCAGTCGTTTTTTTTATCAAGTGTCAAATAACTTTGTACACTTGCCCTCATTTAACACAAACTTGTCCTCCATCTTCAGGCTTGCCAGGTGAAGGACGGACAGGCAGCCAGGGCTCACCTGGTCGGCCTGGTAACCCGGGGACAGCGGGAAGACCGGGGAATCCAGGTACCCCGGGACCAGCTGGCCCACCAGGATACTGTGACCAGAACTCCTGTCTGGGATACAACGTTGGAGGTACCGGTCACTTACACACAATAATGAAGTTAGTTTAAAATGTGAATATGAAGACACATCTATATTATAACATGTGTATATTATCTGTTCATTATCCAGTTTATATACAGGTTATAAATGGTAAACAGAGGATTTAAAGTGACACCAGTTCAGTGCCAGTTTACCGTAGACCAGTTGAGGAAAAAGTGAAGTGACAGACAAATGAATTCATCTGAGAACACAAAACAACAAAGATAAAGAAGTTTTTGTACTTTTCATTCACAGCAGAGAAATGAATAAGAAACACATTGTTCATTGTCTCATTGTTAGTTAGAATTTCCATTTCTAAAGTACAAATAGTGCTGGAGACATTTTAATACAGAAGCCCATACAGTGCACACAGTAGGACAGGATCTGGCAACTGAAACAAAAATAACATTTTGACTGGAATATTTTCCTTAACATAGTCAAAACACAAAGTATCCAGACATTACAACAGTGCTCTGTGCTGTTTGTTTAGATTTAATCGTGTCCTGATTTGTCCTTTGGTATCTGAGCAATAAAAATGTTATTCAGTTACTTCACAACCTTAAAAGAGCAACTGACTACTGAACAATTAATTCCAGCATTTAGGTATTTTGTTTTTATTTTTAAATTTGCTATTACACTTGAAACAATCCAGCCCTGCCCAATCTCTCCCCTCTTTATAAACCATCCTTTATACAACATTGAAATATAGTTTTCACAGTGGCAGCTGCCTCAGAGATAGTTATAGTTCTTGTAAAGCTCTCAGAGAATTGGAGAGTAATCTGACTTTTATAGTTGTTCCACTGTGAAGTTTATACATTCATGTCCGCACTGATGGATTAAGAAGTCAAATAAGAAGCTATTTGTCTCTATTGTGTTCTAATAAAAGCTGCTGTTACACACAGACTCAGGCACGCGGGACTTTTCAGAGTCCATCATCTGGGGCCATCTCAGCCCGGACATTACACATCTAACAGCTTCTGAAAAGTTGTCCTGATGATATATCATCTGCTAAAAGTAGCTGATGGATGAGACATTACTTCATTCATAAGCCAGATTTATTTTATAGCATTGGATTCCAGTCTGAATTTTTTTTGTGTGTTTTATGACTAAGAAGAGTCCCAACCATGCAAGCATTAAACACAGCCTCCCAAACCACTTCAAAGAATAAACTGTAATTCCAACAAAGTATGTGTAGTATATTCACATCATTCACAGCAGATACATTTTGACCTTAAACTTTGCTTTGTTTTCTTTTTGACTTTCAAGGGCCAGGTTAGTGTATTTTTTTCCCTGTGTGCCTGAATTGGTTGTTGCTGCATTTAATTTTTTCTCATATTGTTGTGTTCAAGTATTGTTGTTTTCAATGGGGCCAGTATCAATGCTGTTTAAAGACAAGAAAATACATTTACATACATACTTTGTCCGAGCAGCAAAAGCCAAATATTAACAGTCTGAGTACATAAACATTCCTCAAAATATTACGTTAGTAAAGATGTGAATTTGTAAATACTCTTGTAGTACTATTTTTATGAACACCTGCTACTTCCCTACTACCTAATTTAATCTACATCTAACATTTCTCCCATCTTGAAATTGTATGCAGATTTAATAAGATACATAATCGTGTAGCTCTAACTGAGTCATAATTTAATGTCTCGTGTCTTACTCTTCAAAACAATAGTTTCTAAAAATATACTTATTTGCTTTTCTTGCTCAGAGTTTTTAAGCTTGTGTGGTTAGTAAACAGGGAAACAGCCAGTCTGGCTTATTCTGAAAGTAACTGATTCAGGAAGTACTTTGTCCACACCAGGAAATAGTCCGCACCATAACCTGCAGAGATTAGCATCTGTGAGCTTCAGAGCTGCAGGATGATGGACTGTTGTTACATTTCAACAATCGCAGCTGTTTCCTTTTATCTAGCCCTAATACTAATTTCATATTCACCAGACAGACCTGCCAGTGCTGTTGATCTTCTTTCCCAAAAATAACATTTCCCAAAAAAAGATATTCAGATGTACTTTGTCATTTTCAGAAAATTAAACTTTAGGCATGTTATAGAACTACATGCAGGTACATAGTTTCATTCAGAAGTTTCATTAGCTGTTCAGATACCTTCATATTATTGGTCCACATTTTTTAGATTTACAACTGAATGTAAATGTGCACGTGCTGTGAAAGTATTTGTTCACATGGTGAATCACTGCAGTTGTTGTGTTTGACTCAGTATTACTCACAAGGCATGTTTTTCTTGTTGGAAATCTTTATTTGTACTTTCTCTTGAACTGAAAGAAAAATAGAGATTTTTCCATTTTTCAACATTTCACATGAATGTCCTAATATCTGTTGAGCTAATCTGTAAGAATTACTCAGTGTTTGTATATTTGCTTTCCTGAAAATGGAAAAGCAGATTCCAACACAATATGTTTACCTGTGTCAGTGCAGTTTGAGAGGTGTAACACTTTGGTGTCTCTGGCTTTCCTTCTTGATATGAGGTAACATCTTCTTTCTGACTTCTTCCCACCCCTCCATCCCTCCCTCTGTCTCCTCCTCTTTCTGATCTGAAGTTCAACAGGACTATGGGAATGATTACTGAGGAGCATTTTCCAACCACCTTCCTCTCCTCCTTCCTCTCCTCCTGCGCTCACCTCCGTCTGTGCCCTGTTTTTAAAAAAAATATATACTGAGAATTTTGATAATCATTCCCTCAAGGCTGCCATACTTCCTGGGATGGATAAGTACCCCTGACACTCTTTAACCTCTAATCCCTGCAGCAGCGGTTTTTTGAATTTAGGTTCTCTGGAGACCAAAATTACTGCTTAAACCCACACTCCATACATAGAGAATTATTCTTTAGATTGTTTTTATAAAGTGTATGAAGCTACAAACAAGGTGGCTTCCTAACAGTGTAATTTTAGGCAATTTTGCAGCTTTATTTGAGTTAAGATTAAGTTGATAGAAACAATATTCTCAGGCTTTATCCGCATAATGCCTGGATTCATTTCTACTATCGGTTGATATTCTTGATTAGAACTGGTTTGTTAAACTGGATGTTTCCTCATTTGACTGACTCAAGGACAAAAATAGATTACCTTCCCACAAGACCAAACAATCACCACCGCCGATCACAGTGCCATCTGTCAACAAACACTCGTGCACACAATGCTTTGCTGCAGCAGCCTCCGCTTTACCCCGCTTCGAGCTGAAATCTCATCAAAGCTAATCTCATCTTTCAAAGCCAGATGAATCAGCTAAATAGTGATGAATTGTTTTGATCCTGATTGGCTGCTTTCCCGACCCAGCTATCTGTGCATCTCACATACTGTAAGAATAAAAATCATAATGTTTCCTCTAATGGGCTTTCTAATGGCAATGTGTGGTAAAACGGAGACTTGTTTTCCAATCTTTTGAGTCGCAACTCGGCTGGTGCTGTCCCAAAAAAATGAATTTCAGCATCAAATGAGAAACATTAACAGCTCTGAGGATTTTTAACCGGCTTACATCCTAATCTGTGCATGCTTCACCTTCCTGCTGTGCTTCAGCTTGTTCTCTAACCTTTTAATGCCGCACTCCTTCCATGTGGCTTTTAAGTGGTGGTGGCATTTAAAGTCCCAAAGCTGGCCTTAACCCCACTCCACGCTCACCTGCAGTGGTGATTTTATGTTGGCTGTGGTGATCCAGACGCATACACTCCAACTGACCCTCAATATTCCCACCATCCCAGTCCAACCTCTGCCTCATGGCGGGTATCAACCCTACAACCCTTCCTACAACCAGCTGTACAACCCTGCTGCAGTGGCTTACAACAACGACCAAGGAGGGGATGAGGAAGAGGAGGAGGAGGAGGAAGAAGAGCAGGATCCCTATTACCGTGGTTATCCCCCTCAGTACTACCCCCAACAGCCTTCTCAGATGGGGCACAGTCGCTACGGTTACCACTCAAGACCCACCCACTCTGAGGACGTGGAGCTGAGGTCGCCGGGCGTCGCCAGGAGGTTTTCGCGTGATGTCGTTGTTATGGAGGAGAGTGAGGAGGGAGGACTTTAGAAGAAGGACGGACTCACCTAAAGTGCTTGAGCCCTGCACGCCACGACACACTCAAATCAGACACTGACACACACACACAAACACATCGCCGCTCATCTGAAACTGTGGTGAGGATCTCCACCCCTCCTCCCTGGGTTTCCCGGTGGGTTGTTCCCAACCAGGTGAAACGATGTAAATATCTCTGTGGACTCTTGTACGATATCTCTGTAAAAGGGAGGTCCGAGAAGTGCCTGATCTATGTTAGCATCGTCCAGTGGTAATGTAAAGGTAAGACCTGTTCCTTGCCATCTCACAGCTGAGTTCAGGACTAAACCCTTTTTTGTGTGCATGTCTCCTTTGAGCCGACCACTGAGTGTGTAACTGGACACATGCATCTTGTATTGGTTTGTAACTGAGCTTAGATTTTTTTTAATTTGTTTTTTTTTTTTACAGTTCAAATCATCCAAGACGATGAGCTGGCAACATTTGTACAGGCTGCTTTTTATAATGTTGAATCATGTTTCCATGCTGTCTTTATTTCAGTGTGTAGAGGAATATTGAAAAGTGATTTCTCCGTACAGTATTGTTGAGTTTGCTTCTCTTTACCCAAACTAACATTAGTTAATCCCCTAACATGAAACATAGAACCAGATGCATCAAACTTCTGTTATTTTTATTATTCCCTTAAATTATCATTTTTATTTAAAATTTGATAACCATAACACTTTGTCCGGTGATGTTTCATTCTGTTGTCAAAAAGATGGATGAGGTGTTTAGGTTTTGTTACTCACACTTTGTGAATTTAAAAGAACAGATCTGTGCTGTTTGCATCTTGTGTCGCTGCCCCAGTTTGTTTCATTTTTCTTATGCAAATTCGGGCCCGCTCACTGTGGAAGCTGTTTGCTCACTGGTTGAACTCTGACCTCCTGCTGGAATGAGACCTGAAACCAGTTTTTATTAAAAACAGTCTGTTGCCTCTCTGTGAAATCAATAAGGACTGAAGTGAAGTGTAAACTTTTCCCCTCCTGCACTGCAGTCTGAAAAAACAAGCACTAGAAGTTTAGTGGTGAGCCGGCCCTGGTCTGGATTTAATCTGTCGAACGTGAGCAGCTTTAATAAGGAATGTGTCTCACTACCACACCCCTTAGTACAATATGAACTTATTTATTTTCTATTTTGTTTGCTTTTATAACCAATAAATCTGTAATGAGATTACAAAATTGTGTTTTAGGTCACTTGTTTCACAAAAATGGTTAAATGACACATTTTACAACATTTCTATAAAAACGATACTTGACATGAACAGGTTTGTTAAATAGTTTATTAGCCTGTTTCACAATTCAACAGGATTGATTTATACTTTGACAACATGGTGGAAACCCAAAGCTCTGACCAGAGTTAACATTTCCTGGGCAGTGCGCACTGATGGCCCACATGTTGTCATAGTAACATGTTAACTGGCTTCACTGTGAACCCACAAACCTTCAAATGGCAGGATCAGCTCCAACAGATGTCATTTTTATGAGCCAAATCTGATCATTTCATGCTTCTAAAATCAGAGGAAAAGCCACAGATTCAGAATTTGTCCACATGGTGACATCTCAAGCTGGTTCTGGATAAATCTGGTCTACTGTGGTCGTGTAAGGGCTAATATAACCAACACAGAGAGAGCAGGATGGAGTTTGTATGGATGGTGTTGGCATCAGGGTTGTGACTTAGGTAACATCCAGTCAAACCCTGATGCCTGTTATGGAGAAAAAAAATGTAGGGTGTATGTACAAAAGCATAAAACCAGATTTTGTTTTTTATGTTTCATGAAACCAAAGAAAATGAGTCTGTGTATTTAAATCTATAAATCCTGTCTGGCCACTTGCATGATATTTTACCAACTCTGATCGAGGACACTGTTTTTTTTGTGTTAATATAAGAAAAACTTTCCGCCTCGAATACTCCGAGAAGCCTTGATTTCATTTGATCTTGTAGCCTTCAGGTCTGTGGAGAAAACAAAAGACAACACATTAGTATGGAGAAGCATAAAAGTCGGGAGAAGGAACCGATTACAAGGAAAAACATGGATAGAAAGTGACAGATGAGAAACTAGGCAGATCTTATCAGTGGGTTTTTTTTTTCCATTTCAAAATGAGTTCAGACACAGCATCCTCTTTTTGTGTTTTTCCTCTTTAATTTCGAGCAGAGATTGCAGCAGACAGATATTATCAGAGCGCGCTGTATTGGTTTTGATACAAAGTAGAAAAAATGTTATTCTCAAATGTAATAGCTCTGCTATCAACTACAGCGGTATGTTGTCGATTTTCTATGTCTGAGCACTTGTTTGTGTGTTGAATGTGTGTATGTGCTGTGGGGGGTGTGGGGGGGTCTCATATCCAATAATAATCTCTCGCTTCAGCTCCAAGGTTTTTCTGAGAGAATATTAACTATGTGTTTAATAAAGGGTAACGATTGAATCGCCCTCGATGACCTCAACCCCGTCTCCCCTGACACACACACATATTTGATCAGTAAAATGAGTACGACAGAGCGTGAGTGAATATTAACTAGGCTAAGGCCCCATCTCTTAAATAAACCAGGATTAGTTTGACCTTGACGGCCACACGGCGACCAACCCGAGCACACGAGCCGATTGGCTGAGGAGACTGAACCAGTAAACAGTAAGAAGTGGCTCATTTATCACCTTGGACACACACTCTGACAGCAATGCTGAACGCAGTACAGACATGCTGTACATATCTTTACAACACACACACACACAGTAACTGAATGGATCACAGCCTTCAGAGCAGATTTAGTGTTGTCACTTTAAATTTAACAACAGATATTCAGGCTGAATGTGTTTGTATTCCACTAAAAGAGTCAGTCCACCCAAATTACAACAAGATATTATCTCAGTGGCCTCCTGTGATAACTAACCATGTACTAGAGTGATTGTCTTGTCCCTGATACAGTAGAGATCAGTGGTTTTCGCTTTATGGTGAACATATTGAAATATTACATTTTGAAAAATTTAAAATGTCCCATTATTTCCAGAACCAGTGGAATTTTTGCTCCATAAGCACAAGCTATTTTTTTTCATTGGGACTGATTCTTCTTTTTAAAGTAGCTCCAATAAGGAGCAGAACAATGGCAGACAGTAGGAAGCTGTTTCTGGACACTGCTGGAGAATTTTCAAAAATGTGAGTTTTGAAAGAGGATGTAAGCCCCGGAAACAAAATTCATTTCCATTGTGCTGGAAAATCTCAAAGGCAAACCGAATCAATTCTAGCTGCAAGACTAGACTCAATCAGGTGGAGCATTTGTTTGTGGTAATTTACGTGAACACAATTTCTTAACTGCATTTTGTTGCCTTTACTTGAAGCTGCAGTGGATACACAGGGAGTGCAGTGAGTGAGAGGGGGGTTAACATGCAGCAAAATGTGGTGCTAATTGTATACCATTTAGCCAATTAGCTCATTATTCAGTTACCACGTCAAACATTTAAAGCAACCTGGTGGGTCAGAGTCAAAACATTTGACTTCACCACCTCTGAGTGGTTAAAACGGGGACCACTGGAGGACCTGGTGTTGAGCAGCTGCTCCTGAGGATGAGCAGCAGTCCCTGACCTGGATCAGCAGCTGGATGGCAGCCGAACGGATGGATTGATGGATTAAAGGCTGGTGCTGAGCAGGTGGAGAGAAAACGCTCTCAGTTAACCCGTCAGAATGATGTTTACGGCAGGTGAGGCCGCAGAGATGCAACAGCACGACATTGTAATGCCAGCAAACCGCAGGTCACAATGTCAGTCTAATCTCCAGCCTGAAAATACTTGACTCAGAAAAGCCATGAATATGATTATGCCGAGTAACAGATGCTCCCACTCTCACATCCTACAGAGAAACCTTGTGTATCCAAACAGTCGGGGAGTGATGGAAAACAGCTGACTCTGCCTATGTGTGTTTGTGACATTTGACCGTTTCTGTTTTAAGGTTTGGCACGGCACCCGGGCCGAGGGAGAAAACTGCAATCTGTGAACACAGTCATGCTATGATGTGCACTGGGCTTCATTTGTAAACCTTTTCAGAGAAGCTCACATGGCATTCATGCTAACATATTCATCATATTTGTGTAGGAGTGCAACCAGGGGCTGACTCTTTAGCATGTCTATTTCCATAAATCAACCAGCCCTTGTTCTCTGTGCATCATGTCACATAATGACAGCTCTCAGTTGGCTGACAATCATTCACACCACAGCTACATGTGTTTACAGTTACAATGTAAAATGCTGCATCTTATTTTTTCCTGCACTGAGGGGATAGTGTCTGTCAAACTGGCCACAAAAACGGATGGCCTGCTTTTGAATTAGACCTCTTTCTGCAAAACGACCCAGAACTGTGTAAAAGCAGTTAAACTGCTCACTGCTGACAAAGTGTGAGCGGCATACAGACTGCGCTGCACTGATTAATGATCAGACAGACACCAGCAACTGGGCCTAACATCAACTTCACAAATTAACAACAATCTAAGAGGAACAGTCTCCGTCATTTTTTTTGTATCTGTATTTGATGTAAAATACAAAACTTAAATTTAGCAACATGACCAACAACTACAGATAAACAATCACAGCAGGTCAAGTCATGCTACAACTACTGCATCACAGGGAAAGTGGATTGGTTGGTATACATGGAGAGCATGGCTCGGTTCTACATCGCCCCCTTCTGGCTCATCCTCATCAATACAAGACACAAAAATATGACTCTGTGCCTCATTACAGTAAAAAATATCCTTGAAGGAGATGATTCCCAGGTGACGTGCTTTTCAAAGACTTCCAGGGAAATAAAAAAAGGTGTGTATAGTGGATCTTCATTGCTGTGTTTCAAGACAGAATGTCTGTGTGTGTTTGTACATACGGTGTCCACAGCCGGGGGAAGGCGTCTATCTCCGCCTGGGTGTACTCGGAGAGCTTCCTGGGGATTTCTCTGGGCTGTGGCAGCTCCTCTGTCAGGTTGGCTCGAATGTCATCTGGCAGCTCCTGGAGAGAGGGATGGATGGTTGGATGGTTGGATGGATGGATGGAATGGATGGATGATTGGATGGATGGATTGATGGTTGGATGGTTGGATGGATGGATGGAGACATTGAAGAAATTCAAGGAGAAAGGAATGAAATAAGAGCAGTAAAAGAATTTAAAGGAGGTGACATGAAGAAGATTGAGAAAAGAAAGACGGTACAGATATTCTCCTCAAAGGCTTGAGGGGGCTTTAAGGTCCATCACTCTTCATTGTTGACAATCTCATTAATATTTATTACAGGTGATATGTGCCTACAGGTCTTGTTTAAGAAGAGGGCAAATAGTTCAGACTAAAAGACAAAAACAGCAAAAACACTTTCAAAAAACTTTCAAAGATACTGAAAAGCAACTTTCGCTGCCTGAACTGTTCTGAATTGCAGATGGCACTGCAGCCGTTCACGAGGCTCAGGAAGCCCATCTGCAAGTGATTAGGGATGCACCCTTCACACTATTAATTCTGCTGGTGCGGGACCAAAATAAAAAGACGGTATCTGTCTTCTAATCTCTGACACCACACAGCTCATGTGCTACAGGTCAACACACAAAGATCCCATCTACTGTCACACACTGGAATTAATGACACAATGCTCTCACGGTGACAGTAATTACATCCAGTTAATGTTTAGATAGGCATCCGGGTCAATTAACAACCTGTCAAGTACTTTTTTTTTTGGTTTCAATTCATTTCAGAAGCTGTGAAGTGAGACGCCGGCTCTCGCCAATGTAATTTTAAACCAATCACAATACTATGATGCTCCAAATATGTTGTCTGTTAATTGGAGAGACCATAATTCATTGCAGCAATGATCCGTCGCATCTGTTGATTTTTTAAATCAATGACTGTGGCGGAAAAGTCCGGCGCAGTTTAATAAGTGGAAGGAATCATATTAGTCAAACAATGTTTAAATTCAGCTGAAGCATTATTATTGATTTTTGGCCTCTTTGGGCAGCAGAATGAGTTGTAATGTTATACACAATGCAGAAAACACAATGTAATATATAAATAAAAATGTCTCACTGACTAATAGATCTGTTTTCAGTCTACACCAACTCCTTCAGGAAATATGTCTTTCTTTACCTCCTAAGTGTTTCACTATGTTTTCCCAGCTGATCACTATCAATTTGTGTATTTTGGTTATGTAACATACAGTTGTTTTTAATTTATTTTTTTTTTTTTAAATAATTGTTTAATATAGACACCTAGGGATCAATTTTTAATATAAAACTACTGATAAGAGCAGCTGTAGAGAGTAAAAGTGCTTCTGAGTACAGATAAAGAAAACAACTAAGACCATATCAACATAACTGATAATAGCGGCAAAGGTGAAAGAACAGCATTAAGATAACCTTGGTAAATTGAATTTGAAAGCTAATTGATTTTTTTTAAGTCTATATCTGCAACATGATATTAGTGCACCCTTTCTCATAAAGTCTTTTTATGATTGTGTTTAATAAGCCTGAAGGATTAGGATTCAAAGATAGAGATGAAACAGGACTTACATCCTCAGGAAAGATGTGTAATCGCTGCATCATGCTGCGTCGGTGCAGATTGCAGGGCAGCATGCCATAAACTGCTAACTTCACAATCTGGGGGAAAAAAAAGAAGCACATTGAAAAAGAAAACATACAGACAGACTGTGTCTAAGCATCCTCACAAACTTTACATTTTTTTTCCTCGTATTTATTGTTTCTTATAAGTTGCTCAGTGTGAAGCTGGTTACACAAAAATGTGAATTCAACTTGGATGGAGTTACTGGACTGAGACACTGGACAGAAATGCTGGATAGAGATGTTGGACAGAGGCAGTGCTGACAAATCATTCATCTGTCCAAATCCATTTCTCCCTCTTTGCTCGCCAACCCTCCAAACTTCATTTTAACTAAATCACCATCAAGACACACGTCTGTGGTCATCGGCTGGACTGAAACCTGCAGCAGCAGTGGAGCCAGCAGCAGAGCACATGTCTGTAAACTGCAGATTGGAGAGCAGCACAGGTCATTCGCCTACTTCCACTGGTTCCCACATGACAGGAACATTTGTTTGGTATTTTTATTAGCCCACAACTAGCTGCGTGTGGGAAACCGACTACAAGCTCTTGCTGTATGGCTCCTTGTCTTTTGTTACAGCTGATTTGCTGAAAAATCAGCCCTGTTTCTAGTGTGTGGTATCAAATCTGACCTGAAAAGACCAAGATTTAGAGGAACAGACCCTGACACGTCATCATTGTCCCACATTGAAAATGACACAGACTGTGTATAGAAATGGACAAAGCAACTGACTCTACAAAGTGAAGCAGATGTAGAAGTGCAAACAAGTACAACACCGCCGCCTCCAATTGATTCCAATTCAAAAATGGTCCTTTTCAATCATAAAATTGGAGTCAATTTTTTTCAAGAAGTCATTCTGATGTCATTAGCTAAAAGTCAACTTTTCTTTTCAGTGATCTGGTGGTTCATCATAAAAAAAAAAAAAAAAATCTGAATTAAGTAGATATAGGCTTCAAAAAGAAGAATATTTAGGGGTGTCTCCAGTGAGACCAGACCTGAACTCGAGTCTCATTCACATTGGACAGTGTCCACAGATTCAAAGGTCAGACCCACCTCCTCACTCCTCCCTTCATATCCAAATATAGTCACTTCTAGCTCAAATAAACAACGTGGCGACGTTCAAAGGCCAAACTCCTGGCCTCAAAACATGTGAAGTCATGCTAGATTGGTACTTTCTATATACAATCTATGATAAAGATACTGTGAGATGTCAGTCAAAATAAAGATGAATAAATGTAAAGTGTTTGAAATTAAACTGACTGTCGACAATGTTACTTCACTTGTTTCATCAAACATTTCTCTAAGAGGAGAAGTGTGGTGGAGTTGTGCAGATTAATAGACATTTGGTTTTCTGGTGAGTATTTTCTGTCAGTGCGATCTACTGTACTGCCTCTGTTCATCATCACTGGGGAAACCAGTGCAAGTTCAGTGGCAAAGTAATTCTCTTTATCAAGCTTGGGGTAGATGTGCAGGATAAGTTCGTATGATATGTAAATTTACTGCTGGTTTTGGTTCATTTGTTGACAATAAAAAAACTTTGCCATCACCAGATTTATCCTTTCACCTCATGATTTGTTGTTTCTCCCTATTTCATCAGATTTTTGATGTCAAGTAACACTGTCTACTTGCTTTGTACAGTACAGTATGTAGGTCACATCAAGCTCTGAATGTAATCATCACTGTTTATGTAAAAAAAGCTGTCACACCAGGCTCTTCTCTTCCTCTAACACAACAGAGAGCGTCTGTAACCCTGAAACCATGAATATGCAACACAACCAAAAGCCCAGGAATTATCCTTGAACTGACATTCTCATACCGAGTTTCAGAACATACCAAACAACCCCATCACCGGCACAAATCCACTGCTGCTTAATCCTACTTCTCTGCACTTTACATTAATATGCATGAGCAGAGCACATATGAAGAAAGGGATAAGTGTCAAATCAGGAAACACCTCTTCTGCACAGCATGAGGCACACAAAGAAACTGTACTAATCTCCACGTGTGTCTTATACAGATACAGATAATAATAATATTTAAAAAAAAAAAAAAAAAAACATAGTGTGAGGTGTGTGCCAGTGGGATTTCTGGGATTTTACAATTCAGTCCAAATAATACAAATTAGGAGAATAAACAATGACTGGCAACACTCACAGCTTTTGGGTCCTTGTGGTGCAGCTGAGCAGCTGTGACTTGTTTGAATCCACCTGGATATCTGTTTTTAAAACAATAGAGAAGAAAACCTGTGTAAGTCAAACTACAGTAAAGTTTTTTTTCTATTCAAACAATCATTAACTCCTTACTGTCCACATGTCGAAGTGTCCTTGAGCAAGACACCGAACCCTAAGTCTCTCCCAAAGGTGGCTAGCCTAGCATCTTGCATGGCAGCTTGTTAGCCATCGGTGTGTGAGTGTGTGTGTGTGTGTGTGTGTGTGTGTGTGAATGAGTAAGTGAATGAGATGCTTTGTAAAGCACTTTGGAACCTAGCTGAGGTGATAAAAGCGCTAAATAAATGTACTCCATTTACCATTTACCAAGACACTTCTCTTGCAAAGAGTACATTTTCTAAGAACAACTGATTAATTTATCAAAGTGTTGTGTTATGCCCCTCTCATCAAATAATAGTTGTGGACAATGGAAATACATACATTCAAAGTGTGTAATACATTTTAAATCCTTTCCAGCCATTAAAGAATATTAAAATACCTAACATAGATCTCACTGTGTGCTCATTTCAAGAGCTGTACTTAAGAGGAAACATGATTCATTGCCAAGCTCTAAGTGCACGCACAAAATACTACACATCATTTATTCCAAGTAGTTAATTGTCTCAAATCTGTAACTCCACAATAAAAATAAAACAAAATCAAGGGGCAACTGACAGGGTGTGTCTGTATATTAAGCTTTCTTATAACATTTTCAAAGTGGCTCACAGCCCTCGAATAGAGAAAGACAAACTGGTGGGAAAAATATACAGGAAACATGGATTTACCAGTACCAGGTAGGACTGTGTACTCACCCTGTGTGTGAAGAGTAGACCTTCTGCTCCCACTTGTTCCCAGAGAAAGCTATGTGTCTGGAGTTTATTACTACCACATGGTCACCACACTCACCTGTGAAGATGTTCAAAAGGTTTGTTTTAAGGCTAAATTGTTATTTTTAGAAATCATATATATATAAAAAAAATACACTCTATTAAGAGACCGACAGACAAGTACACACAGCTGGTGTGCTGATGATACAAATACTTCAAAAACAGTAGTAGTAGTTTATGAGACCAACAAAGATTCATCTTCAAACAAACATAATTTATTCCACGAATGTAACTTGAAGCACTATGGGTGAGAGGGAAGCAAAGGTATCTGGATAATTTGTCCTCTACTGCCATCATGTGGTAATTCCATACAACAACTACCTTAAACTAAGTGCAGGTTGCCATTTTACTAATTGTAACTGTTGTATATTTGTAGTGTAAAAGGGTTATCCTATGGTTAGAAACCTATTCACGACTTTGTCTGTGTGTTCTATGACAGACGATGGTTCTACTTACTCAGTGCATGGTAGATAGGCTTGTGCTTCCCCTGTAATCTAATAGAAGCCATGGCTGCGATCTTGCCTGGCGGCTGCATCCTGGCATCAATTAGCAACCAGGAACGAGCGAATGTCGCCCATTGCTGAAAGAAGAGAAGCACAAAGAATGAATTGTATGAACGGATTGCATGAAACCATCGCAGGTTTGTTAATGTAAGAAACACAATCAAGTCTGGATTTTCAGCAGCAAAACCTTTTTCAGACAAGAAATTTTGGATATGTCACAGCAGGAAAACATTTGTAAACAAAACAAAATAAATACTGGTTTGTTTGAGTTTATTTTGTACAACATGTAATTATGCAAAGCAGCAGCAGAGCCACCGTAAAGGTTAGTCAATAGGACAAGTCAATATGTCTGCTGTAAACAGTAACAATGGCATCGGACTCAGTAGCAACCTGTTTTAAGTTTGAAATCTTTTCAAACTAGAAGATTTCCTTTAATTAAAAACAATATTATTATTATTATTATTATTATATAAAAGGGCCTAAAGTTGTGGCAGTCTTCTTGCAATACAAATATAAACTCCTTAAAAGACATACCATTACTATGAAGATACACCACAACACTTTCACCTTATAAACCCAAAGTAATTATTCCTAAACTGGCATCTTGTTCGTATTTACAGGTAGCATTATGAAACCAGCATCACCAGTGCAAACACACAGCGGGTCAATCCCAGTTTTCTGCACTTAACATTAACCACACACAAAAGATCCGTTTAGCACGTGATAAAAGTAGAAACTAGACTTTATGAATATTGATCAAAATCAGAGATTCAATGTATATTTATGGTTTTACTGTAAATCAAATTGGTGAAGTAAAGATGTTTAATTAAAATCCCAATGACATGAGACCTTAAAATTGGCTGCAGCTATTTGAAAGATTTATTCAACTGCACTATCATGTCTCCATTTTTGGGATGACCAATTTTGAAATGCGATTGTAAATAAGTAGCTACAATAACCATAAAACAAAGCTTTATGCTAACCTCGTTAGGCTCAGAATACCATGAGAAAAGGGCCTAACAGAAACTTCAAGTAATACTCTTTCATTTAACAGCATTATAATACTTAATAGACTGCAACAACTTCGATTTTGGGGTGTTTCTGTTACTAATGGTGTCAGTCCCATCATTAGTTATCAATCAATTTAATCCCACACCCCGCACGTACAGACTACTTCATTAGCGATGCTAGCTAACAGGGGGATTAACGGTACCCGCTACATTACAGGCGCAGACCGTAAGTTGAAAATAAAATAAATAAACCCAACGTTATGTTAAACGTGCTAAAATACCTGAGCAGATCTGGAGAAACTAGACATTTTGGCGACGCTACCAGTACATCCTCAAAATATTTGACCCTCAACGTGAGCTACGGTCCGTGTTACTGCGTTCGGTGGAAACAAGATATAAGACATTACAGTTCCTATCTCCCAGGTTTACGTGTATTCAGCTTGTGTTGTGTTATATACTTAACTGTTCATGTTTAGTACATTTCAACATCAACCTTAAAATCAAATTTCAAAAACAATTATTTAACATTCATTTGAGTTTTGGTAGAACAACAGATTCTACCCGGTGGTATTTCTTAGTCACACCGGAATATAGTGATGTCACTTCCTTTCCGCGACATATGAGAGCGGGGAAATTTGACAGTGTGAGCCACAGGTAAAGTTGCGTTAGTTTTGATTTGTTTTGTACATTAGATAAAGGTGGTCCGCGGTCAGGAGGAGTTAATTCTGGAAAACACTGTGTCGTCGGAGCTAAAATGAGAAGCTTAGAGGAGGTGCAGGCCACTCTGCAGATCGCTAAGCTGAAAGAGGAGGATTTACAGACAACTATCCACTGTCTGTCCTTCGGGGAAAACGTCTCGTCTGCAGACTACTGCCTGATGGAGCTGGACGACACACTGTGCAAACACATTGAAGCTGGACAAAGGTAAGGTGTTAATGATCTGAGTTAATGTGAATTTAGTGCACAGACTGACATAAGGACACAATGATGTTCTGTATTACTCTGTTTTGTTTAAAGTCTGATTAGTTACATGATGTATGATTAATTTTATGATTTATTATGTTTAATAGCTTGAAATTGGATGAAAAGTAATATGACTAACAAATAACTTTTCACTCTTTACAAGTATGCAACATTTTTAAAACTTATTTTATCAGTGCAAAGTTATTTAATTTGCAATGAAACAAAGAAAAGCTACTTTTTTATTTAAAGGGGCAGAGCTAGGACAAGTGGCATTTGACTTGATGATGTTTTTAAGTGACCTTTTTTTTTAAACTATTGACTAATCAATTTACCATTTCGGTATTACTGTCCTGCTCAGTTGAAATTTAAACACTTTTTTATTGATTGTTCAGCACAAATGATGAACAAGGCTGAAGACAATTAAAACTGACCCTCAGTCCACTGTCACAAGATACATCAGGGATGTTGTACATTTATTTGTCTCTCAGTGTTAAGTTACAACTAGGTTTTTTTGTGTTTTTTTTACCAGTCTAATAATTCGAGGGGATAAGGATGAGCGTGCAGTGGTCTGTAGTGGAGACAAGACCTATGATTTAAAAATAGCAGACACATCCAACCTGCTGCTGTTTGTACCTGGATGCAGAACACCAGACCAACTAACCAACAGCCAGGATGACTCTCATGTGGTGCACACTCAGGTTTGGAAATCACACAATTGTGCCTGTCTTTAACTTATGACTTGGTTTTATCATACATAGCAAAGATAATAAACCAATAGTGTGAATTAATGGTATATAAGGCCAACATAACACTAACTGAATCTTCTGCTTCTGTTGTAGATCTGGGGATTTTGTAACAGCTACTGGGAACTGAGGAAACAGCGTCCTAAACTGAAGAAACTGAAGAAGCTTTTGATGGAGAATCCATATGCAGGACCTGCGTTAGGAGGGCAAGAGGAGAACACAGAGAACAGGGTGAATACATTTTTACTATGCTATGTAATGTAATTACACTGTGTGATTCCAGGTATAAGGTAACAGTTAAGTGGCTGTTCGTTAGATTTTAATGTTTAACAGAGGTTATTTATTTGGTTGACAGTGCAGTACGATAGTAGTGACAAAGTAAAGACCATCTGTCTTGTATTAAAACCTGAAAAATGACTTCAGTAGTTTAGGGTTGCAGACTGAAACCTTTGATGATTATAAATAATGTTTCTGTTCTCTGGTGAAATGTCATGAGGCATTTGTTAAAAGAATATAGAGCCTCTTTATGCATGTCTGTACAAACATTTTCTGTCAGTGACTAAAATAAAGTATCTTCTATTCTATTCTAAAAGGTTAAAATGATTCTGTGATTTGAGGGCCCGTCTCTTCTGATTGTCATTGGTGTTTTCTCTGTTTGCAGTACACAATGCAGGATCTGTTGGACAGAATTCAGGCCAGTGAAGAGGAGATAAAAACACACTTAGAGACCATCCACGCCTGTCAGATAGATGGTAAACTGTTTTTTTTTTTCTAAATTAATGTTTATTTATTATAAAAGTTTGTTTTATTTACTTACATTAATAAGAAAAAAAAGATGAGGTGGCTTAGGCATCTAATTATGATGCCTCCTGGACGCCCACCGGGTGAGGTGTTCAGGGCACATGCCACCGGTAGGAGACCCCGGGGAAGACCCAGGACACGTTGAAGGGACTATGTCTCTCAGCTGGCCTGGGAATGCCTCGAGATCCCCCGGGAAGAGCTGGATGAAGTGGCCAGGGAGGGGGAAGTCTGGGCTTCCCTGCTTAGACTGCTGCCCCCGTGACCCAACCCCAGATAAGCGGAAGAAGATGGATAGATGGATGAATGGATAGATGGATGGATGGATGGATGGATGGATGGATGGATGGATAATAACAAAAACTTACCAGCTGTTTACAAAGAGTATCTTTCTTCTTCTCGTCCAGGTTACTGGCGAGTGCTGGACTTCGACTATGAGATGAAACTGCTCGGCCATGTGGCTCAGTTGGTGGACTCAGAGTCCTGGTCCTTTGACAAGGTTCCTCTTCAAACCAGTCTGGAAGAGTTGGCCCTGCTGGAGCCCAGGTGAGAAAATATCATGCTCACCTCTATAAGGCAACCAAAGGAAAAGCAAAATGTTGATTATTTAAACTGGAGATCATTTTAAAGGGTGTTGAAAATAAGGACTCAAAAATAAGCACATAACATGACTGAAAATGTTCTAATGACTTTCTGAGCATCTGTTATAAGGCAGCAGTGAACCATCAGCCAGTTTCCAATGGTGGTATTCACTTTCTTATTCACAGAGATATGATCGAGCACTGTTTGAACTGCTATGGGAAGCGCTACACTGAAAACGGTAAAGAAAATGAATTTATGAAGATTCAGTTGACAAAGCTTTGGATTTTATTAGATATATCACACAGTCTGGAACTGTTCAGAACTAAAATATCAGTATTCTCGTTCCTCTGTACAGATGAGGTGTTTTATTCATTGTATGAGGATAAAGTGTGTCGAGGTCTGGCACTAATGCTGCTGCAGAACGCAGTCAAGTTCAACCTGAGGGAGTTTCAGGAGGTCTGGCAGCAGAGCGTCCCAGAGGGTATGAGTACAAGACTGGACCAACTAAAGGTGATCCTGTACCTCTCTAACATACTGAATTCTGAGTAGACAATATTAGTTGTGCATTTGGATACTGTTTAAAAAAATAGTTTTTAATAAGTTGTTGTCTGGTTCTTTTTAAATTGTAAATCTTGCAGAGTGTCGCCCTAGTGGACCGGACCTCCCGCCCTGAGACCATCTGCCTGTTGCGAGTGGAGGATCTTCCTGAGGACACGGTGGAGCGCTTCAACCACCTCTTCACACTCAGAGAGAAATGGACAGAAGAGGACATCACTCCGTACATACAGTAAGTGTTATCCATCTGAGAAATGATCGTTTAATGAAAGAAAAATAACAACATGTGAAGTATTGTAACAGAGATAACTGATCTGGTTCATTGTAGTGTTTAATGCTCCACTTTCTCTTTCTTCTCCTCTCAGAGACCTGTGTGGAGAGAAACAGACCACCGGAGCCCTCCTGACCAAATACGCTCGATCTTCAATGCAAAATGGGATTAAGGTCTTTAACTCCAGAAGGCCTGTGGCTACATGAACGTGTCCACTGTCAAAACAACAATTTACATTTGGAGATGTATGTGCTTATTTCCACAGTGAAGGTCAGTTTACTAAAAAAATATCTGTTAGCATTGAAGACATGAGTCACCTGTTGTTCAGCAGCAGTTAGCTTGTAAAGCTAATGAAAAATCAACTTCTTAATAAATGTTCTGAAGCTTTTGTCACTGTTGTCAAACTGGATTGTTTTTTCAGTTTTTATTTTGTGTGTGAAAAAATAAACAAAATACATGTAATAAAATAAGTTTCCATAATATTACCATGTACAGTGGGAGGTTTTTTCTGTGTCCGTTTTGTCTCTGTTAAGTTCAGTTGGATAAATTAGCACATTTCTTTGGCATTTCCAGCAGGACAATGTAATGAGGGTGCTCACCATGTGCAACACTGGAGGTTCTCCACAAGGTGGTGCTGTATGCGGATGAATATACTTAGGTTTCACGCGCTATTGGGAGAATTCTTCCTTGTTACCTCCTGTATTCAAATGGCATTTGTGGTAATTTATCAGCCTTTTTAATGTCTTCTGATTACTTATAGCCATCTAGTTACTTTGGACTGGATCCCAGGCACAGTCCAGTTACAGAGCTGAAACAATTAGTCGATTCACTGAATACTCAATTGAAAGAAAAGTAGCAAAGACTAAGTTGGTAAAATTTTTTGCTCAAGTAAAGAAGCAAAACTTCACTCAGAGCTGCTCTGTTTTCTTAATCTTGTAAGATATTAAACTTAATATGTTAATGACTTGGACAAAATAAGACATCAAGATGGGTTACTAATCTTTCTTAATCAATACTAAAAAATAATAATAGTCCTTGTCACTTAAAGCTTAAACAAGCTACTAACAGCACAGTTCATTGTTTCTCAAAGTTTCTTATTTACTAATATGTACAGAGCAACAGGAAAACAAACGGTTTTCTGTGACACATCTTTGAATTAGTAGTATTTTGTTTGTTTATTTTTTCAATTAAATTCACAATGTGTACAAAGCTAATAACTATGGACATTGAACCCAAGCAGAGCAGATGTTAAAGATTTATAAGTGATCGGCGCTTTTGATTCCAGCTGATCCAAACAGGAGACGAAGAGGCTGTTCAGCTGTGACCCTACAAAAACTGTTAAAACCATAATTCATAATGCTACACCAATGGACTAGTGGAAAACTATACTAGCAGAAATTAAGACGTGAAAAAGAGGAAGAAGATTTTTGTGTATAATAAAAGTGAGAGAGATGAGATGAAAAACAAGGTGTCAAATCAGATGTGTGAGGAGAAAACATCATAATGGTTCAAGAGTAAAACTGAATCACTCTGGCATGTGGATATCTAAGTTTATAGTTCTATGTTCATAAAAAATATTTCATTCAGACACAACATTGAAAATCTCTGTTAGCAAAGGGATCACTGTAGGAGGCCAATGTGAACCTGTAGCTAATAAAATCTGTAGGTAAACAGATTCACAGATCATCACAACTTCATTTAAAAGTAACTTTAATCTTCTGTGAGAAGATGCCTTGTTGTTGTTCATGCGGTTATCTGCAGGTCGCAGGTCACTTATGTGGCAAATGTGTGTGAGTCAGTGTGTGTTAAATATCCACAGACGCAGACTGTTTTTCTTTCCCTAACAAAACTGTCTGTGTGTGAATCACTGTTACACATGTGGAGGAGCTCACCAGACACTGACAAAAAGCTACACAAATTTCTGGGTTTCAACACACACACACACACACAGACACCCAAACACACACAATGTCTTTATCAATGTTGGCTGGCTGACTAACCTTGACATCACCCACTGGGAGTGCTGACTTATCAGTTCCTAGGAATGAGAGATCCCAGCTGTTTATATGTGTTTGTGTGTGTGTTGTTGCTCCTATGATGTCTGCACATCACCCACACAGTGAATAATTCTCCACACTTCCTCCCCTCCTCTGGGTAATGGTTTCTTTTTTTGACCCTGCTCCTCTCTTCTCACCATCCTGCTTCCTCATTTCTTCATCCTCTTCTCCTTTCTATAAAATAGATGAAGTATGTCATATCTGCGCTCATCTTCTCTCATCTTCCTCTTTTTTTTTTTTGCAAAAACCACATGATCAGATGAATTTAAGGGATTACAGTGAAGGAGCAGAGGGGAGTAATGTGTGAAGCAATGATTTAAACTTTAATGACGCACTGGTTTTTCTGTGTCACATCTTATGAAACATTTCAAAATGGCACGAGGAAAAAAAGTGAAAAAATTGTTACGGAAAATGTCAAAAATTAGTTAAAATATCAACAACAATATTAACAATTACATCAAAATATGGCTTTTAAAATTATAGATAAAACTGGAAACATGGTGACTACCTACAGCACCACTATTTTTCAACACACTTTGTTCTGTTAGCTTATTGTTGTTTGCTGTGGTTGACTGTAAGGCCAACATCACTCATACAAAAAACACTCAGTTGTGATGGGTGAGCTTGCAGAGTTTCTAATACTTGGTATGATTCCTACATTTTCATAGACACTAAAAATATCCTATTCCCATCCATTCTGCAGCAGATTTTAACAATCAAACACAACACCTGAGAAAGTTCACAATCCTGGTCTTCTTCAGGACGGTTAACCAGAATTGGAAAAATGTTTTTTTACTTTTTCCTCCTCAGCATAATGTTTTCTCCTGTGCTAAAAATCATTAAAATTATTATGCAGCATGATCATAGAAGCATCTGTCAGCATCTGTTATTGACCTAAACTCAGTTCACATTTAAATTGTAAACACAAACAGACATTAAAAGATTACCACTGTTCAATCTCAAGTATTTCTAAACAAGTCTGATTTAACCAAGTGCTTCAGAATCAGGCAGTTCCACTGTGTTCATGTTATCGAGGCAGCATATCCTGCAGATCTGCCACAACATAGGCAACCACAGCCCACAATGCCGAGCAGAGGTCCATTTCCCGAGGGTCCTGAACAGTCATGGTGTCACCTTCAGTGTGGTGGAACCAAAAGTAACGACTGTCCTCCACATGCAGGCTGGCACCTGGATGAAACACACAGGGAAAGACACAGTTTATGGTAAAGTACAAGCTGTTAGACAAAAACATCTTGAAGAGTCACACAATTCTGGACTCAAAGTTACTATATTTCTGAAAAGAAACATCTTCACTGCATCTAGTTTTATGCCTCCAGATTTTTCTTGTTAGATGAAAACTGATGACTCCTGATGAGTCCTGTCCTACTTTCTGGAGAGACAACAAAACTGAAGCCACTAAATTATCAGAAATCGTTGGAGAGTGAAAGAAGAAATCCTTGGTTTCAATAAACCCTTCAAGAGACCCTGAAGCAGCCCCTGACTGTAGATTACCGTATCTCCCGGACTATTGAGCGCACCTGTCTATAAGCCGCTATTGAATTTATTCAAACAGTTTCATGTGGTCCACTCTGACCGGGTCTGATGTGACGAGGCTAAATGTATCGGCGGCACGGAGCTTGCTAGCTTGTAAAAAGCTAACGAGCTTCGTGCCGCCGATACTGAGCCACACCGGTGTTTAAGCCACAGGGTTCAAAGCGTCAGAAAAAAGTAGCGGTTTATAGTCCGGAAAATACGGTATTTGTCTGAGTAGTCTTATAAATAGTGACAGAAATGTCTTTGGAAAGCCAACAATAAACTGTCATATACAACAATATCTAAACACTAGAAAGCATGCAGAGAGTGCAAACTTCCGCCAAGGCATATTCCAGCTTTACACTTAAAACTGTTACCCTCTTGTGGTGAAATAGCATAAACCGTATCTACAAATGGACAAAGCAAGTGTGACGTCACACATTAATTTGTAGACTAGTGTTTTGAAGACCAGAGATCGGTATTTTAATGTCGCCATGTTCGTTGTTTGGAGCCAGAATTTGACCATATTTGGATACGCAAGGAATGAGAAGACCGGTTTGGCCCTTGAACCCAAGGTCACAGCCAGATGTGTAAGAGATTTGACTTCAGAGCTGCTCTCACTGGAGACCAGACCTGCTGATCAAACTAACCACACTCCTACATATTCCTCTTTTTGAAGCCCTATCTACTTATTTATGGTTTTTGTTTTCAGATAAACCACTAACTCAATGAAAGGGAGTTTACTTTGGCTAATGACATCAGAATGACTTGTGGGAAAAATGTATTGAGTCAGTAGTTCATGATAGAAATTGAATTTTTTTGAAGTCAATTGGACCCAGAGCTTTTTGGAGAACATTTAGTGGCCGTTGAAGGTACTGCACTTTTCTGCACTTCAGCACTGGCCTCATTTTTAGCCCCACTTCCTTCATTCATTTCTATATACAATCTATGTCAAATAGCAACACTATCTTGTTAAAACACTTGCTGATTATAACAGAAATTATTCTTTGGACTTTTTTTCCAGACAGGGTGGCATCCTATATTGCCCAAAATGTAATAATTTGTTCCTTGGGTAATCCTCAAGATGTAGTTTTTTCTGTTATATTGCTAACAGATAAAAGCTGGTGAAAACATAACCTTTTACAATTGCAGCTAATTCAAAGACATTAAAAGGCTCTCTCAGTGGCAACTGAGCAACGCCACGTATTGATTAGGACCATGTGAAACAGCTAGGAAAAGCTGATGCAAGTACACCTTCAATTACAATTGTGTTCCCACTTTTCTGTTGTTGCACTACAGCCCTGCAGGAGGTGGTAACGCAGCAATAAATGGCCAATGGTCAATCACTCCACAAAGAGAAGTTAGTTTGTTTTTGGCCTGGTTAACATCTCCCGCAGAGTGTCCTAGAGTCAGCTGTTCAACATGGGACAGGAGCATGGAGGGTCTGCATTCTGCCGTCCAACAGACAGATGGCACACCGCTGCCTTCATGTGCTTGCCCTCTGCCATGGTTTACGTGCGCAACCTCCTCTTCACACATGACTGCGTCTCCAACTATGCAGAGGTGGAGCTGGGATTTAAGAAGCAACGGCTCCTAAACCATGATGCTCATAGCTTGAAAAAGATGTTATGAACTGCAAATGAAGAAGTGTCAACTGTCAAAGAAATGTCAATTTGGGTGCAAAATGGAGAACAAAACTGCAAATTTTGAAGTCCCTCCAAATGTAAATTAAAACAAAAACATGCAATATATATGCACTGCACCATTGAGATTTTAAAAGGAACAAAACAATCCACACATCTTTGGGGGTTTTTTTTGCACTGAAACAGAAAATTTGATGGTGTCCCACTTGACAAGGTATGCAAAAGAGAAAAGAGAAGAGAAACTAAACTAAAGACTGCAAGTGAGCATGCATTACTTTAAAAAGGGGCTTACCTGTGTTGCGTAACCATACTCTAACAATGGAAACTCAGGGCCTTCTCAGTCTTCTAAGACTGTCTTTGCACAGATGACTGTTTTGAATTTTATATATGATATTTGTGGGGATGGATGGACAATGAGGGTAAGAGGGTAAGGCTAATGAGGGTAAGTGGGAGAAACTTAAATTTCGTTTTGTCTGTGTGGAAAATGACAGTAAAGTATATCTATCTATCCATCTATGATTAGTCGACACACAACAGAGTAACGTCAGTCCGGATTCATAGTCACAGATCAGTCATGTCAGTTCTGTATAAGATGGGGAGTAAATGTTGACACTCATGTTTTGTAATTGGTTGTTGCAGAGATTGTGGTGTTTGAAATCTCTGTCACATAGCGTTCCTTTACCACATGATAGTAAAGTGATTGACCCAGAAACCATGACTGAGCATGGTATATGAGGAGGAAAGTCTTTTTAATGCAGTGTGTGTCTGATGCTACATGAACAACAGGATTCAACATCACCACTGATTCTACAAGTAAAAAAAAAAGAGAAGTCAACTCCAGACATTCACATCCAATCAAATTTGCTCTTAGGGAAGTGCAGTGAATGATGTACTTGATCATAAATTGGGGGTGTGTGTCCAAACAGCACAGGTAAAGTTGCTGCGGCCCACCCACCGTAAACAGCGGAACGTAATTTCGTTTGTTGTTCTGCGGAATATTCAAATGACAATAAAGTATAATTGAATTGAAGTTCTTGAAACACTGTAAGGTCAAGTGTTGTGCTGTGTGCAAACACTGACAGGCTGTAAAAGTAAAGAGATGCCACTGAAAAAAGTGACAAGAAGAACTTCAGCAGTAGTGAAATCAACGTTGACTTAAATCAACATAAACTAGAAAAATGCATTTTCAGCAGAAAATGTGTGTGAATGCTGAAAGCTGGAAAAAATTGCTGAAAATTGCATTTAAAAAATGTAGAAATAGTTGAAAAAGTAGAAATATTTGGTAAAAATTGAAAATAGAAAAAAGTTGGGAAAAGTAGAAAAAAGTAGAAATACTTGAAAAAGTTGGAAATAGTAGGAAAAAGTAGAAATAGTTGAAAAAAGTAGAAATAATTGAAAAAAGTTGGAAATAGAAAAAGTAGAAAAAGTTGAAAAAAGTGGAAATAGTTTAATAAAGTTGGAAATACTAGAAAAAACTAGAAATAGTTGAAAAAAGTTGGAAATAGAAAAAAAGCAGAAATAGTTAAAAAAAAAGTTGGAAATAGTGGAAAAACGTAGAAAAAAGTAAAGTAGCAGAAAAAAGTTGGAAACAAGTCGAAATGTCCTAAAAGAGCTGAACATTTTCATATTTGAATGTTTTATATAAGTCAAAGTAGGAGGAAAACAGTGATGCATTCACAGACCTTCCACCTGTGTGGTGTTCCATGTCCTTCTCCTCACAGAGGTAAACAATGAGGCATTCACTGACCTTAATCCTCTGGTAGGTAAACAGAGAGCCTGTGAAGCATTCACTGACCTTCCTCCTGTGGAAGGTAAACAGTGAGGCGTTCACTGACCTTCCTCTTGTGGGAGCCAAACACAGTGGGGGCAGCCCAACACTGCTTGTTTTTGTTGTGTATTTTTTTTATACCACCACCAGATAGAATATTTAGAGCTTTAAACACCATAGCAACTGTGACATCACCACCAGATAGAATGTTTAGAGCTTCAACTCATCAGCATTTACACCCCTCGAGGGATCGTCGTGCGCAGAGGGAGAGCCTCAAGGGATCGACGTGCGCAGAAGGAGAGCCTCGCGGGATCGACGTGCGCAGAAGGAGAGCCTCGCGGGATCGACGTGCGCAGAGGGAGAGCCTCGCGGGATCGTCGTGCGCAGAGGGAGAGCCTCGAGGGATCGACGTGCGCAGAAGGAGAGCCTCGCGGGATCGTCGTGCGCAGAAGGAGAGCCT
>OOFC01048731.1:0-20833 GCA_900323345.1 Pseudochromis fuscus
GGCTCCATTTCTGCTCAGCGGTAATTGAGCTGAATGGCGGTGAGAGAGAGAGGTTGAGCTGTTCAGAGGATGGTTGACTCTGTCGAGAGGTAGCGGAGGAGAATCCCACTCAGCCGAGCAGGACTCCACTGTGGCCATACCTGTGTGTCTGTGCTCATGGCTTTATACAGGATACACAACACAGGAAACTACTGCTTCACCACACAGAGCGGTGCCTGAAAAGCGTGTCCTCTGTATCACACCAGGGAGCTGAAGAGGACTCGAGGAGTATTACATTTCAAGGATGTAGAACAAGCTTTTCTGCCTTCTGTCGACAGAAACACAAGTTACATATTCTTTATTTTTTAAGATGTGATTCAGCGTGTTAGGAGACAATAGATTACTAGTGAGACTTACTGTAACAGTAGTGTGCATCCAAAAGGCTCCTTAATGGTAAATGGAGTACATTTATATAGCACTTGACCTTAGCTAGGTCCCAAAGCGCTTTACAAGGCAACTCATTCACCCATTCACACACACACTCACACACCAATGCTACTGAGCTGCCATGCAAGGAGCAACTTAGGGTTCAGTGTCACTTCGACATGTGGACAGGAGGAGCTGGGGATCGAACCCACAACCTTATGATTCACAGGCGACCCACTCTACCACCTGAGCCACAGCCCATATGTTAATGTTAATGTTATACACAGACAAAAAGTTCAGTAACATTTGAATACATGAAGCCTGATTGTTGCAGCAGTACGACTAAGACAAAGTACATCAGGCTCCACCTGCCTCTCGCTGGGAGCTGGGATAGGTTCTAGTGATCCCTGCGACCCAACTGAATAAGTGGGTATAGAAGAGGAATTAATGAATATTTCACATTATAACTTTTTAAAATAGGTTACTTTCAGTGTCTCGTTTCAGTTTACCTGAAAAAAATCAAAATTTCCCAAATTGGAAAATGTTGGTTGCCCTGGTTTAATAGACCCTTTAATTCCGAGTGTATCGTCGGCGATACATCTGCACATGCATCTTTAGATTATCGTAATTATGTCACAGTTTGTGCAATTGGAAAAATTCCAACGCCTTCTGAGAGCTGAGATGTTGTACTTTACAGTGAATATGGTGTCATTAAGGTAATTTCACCAGCGCCTCTCCTAGAAGCCAGGAAAATAGGTGATTTACTATATATTACATGTTGTGAGAGTATGATGAAGCAAGACACAAAACACAAAAACGACTTTAAGTTTTAGTGAACAAAAACACTGCAACTGCACATGAATGTTAGATTTTGCAAGTTAAATCTGAAATCAAAATAAGTGGTGAAAATTTGCAGGCTCGGGTGTTAAAGGGTTAATAACCACAAGCCGAAGGTTAGAAAACAACCTGAAGTGGTTAAAAGAAACCAGTCCTGGTTTTAGGGTGGACACAAGAGATGAACAGCACTCTCTACTCCAGTGTTACAGTCTCATCGATCCACCCTGACCTCCTCTCCCTGCAGACTGTGTGGCTCTACAATAACGTCAGCTGACTTCACTCCTCATTGCTGCATGTAAACACATCACTGAAAAAATGCTCGATTTTCCATGCCTCTCTTTTTAATCGGAGAAGTGGACCAGCAGAATAAATCTGATGCCAGAGACCCTTCACCCTTTAACCCTGAACTACTGCTCAATAGTCACCTGATTCCTTCACTTAGGAAGTAGCCGGGGGTGAAGAAACAAACATCTGAAATGCTCCTGAAAAAACACTAAACCAATTATAGAGGAGACCAGTTTGTCAAAGTAGTCTCAGCAATCCTGCAGAGGATCAGTGTCACTCCTGCTTTTCCTTTCTAAAGAGAGACTACAAACATGTCCAATTAGGAAAACATCACAGTCAGGAATTAACTAAATATAAAACTACCACATCATGCAGAAAAGGGACAAAAACAAGAAGACCTTTAGCGCACAGGTAGAGCTAAAAATAATGAGGAAAGCAGCAGACACGTGGGGAATAATTGCTGGCTAAGAATATCCATTAAATATTTTTCCTCGCGTTTTGCTGCTGACACTTCCATCTCAGTTCAACAGTGAATATTTATACACGTGGTTTAACTGGAATATCTGAGTTTTACAAGGACACAGTAAAGCTATTACCATACTGTCATCAAAGTTTAGGAAGAAGAAAAACTTTTGGGGTCATCTATCACCTGCCTTCCCACAATGCTTTGCAGCAGTCCCCATTTCACCCCAGTTCCCCTGGTGTGTTTATTAAAGCGTTCACTTGCAAAAGAATCGGACAACTGTTAACATACCTGCACGTTAATCACGGCGACATCGCCACGGAAACCAACCAGGACGGGCCCCGGGGGACCATCTCACATGGAAACTATATTTAAGCAGTGCACAATATAAACACTAAAACAAGGTGTACTTTCATAACCAAAGAAACAAGAGCGTGCATGTGGACACACACACACACACACACACACACACACAGGTACTATTTGCTGCCCTAGAAAAACTAAATAAAATGGCATCCAATCCTGCAGGTAACACTTTACTTCAAATTGGCTATAGCCAATATTTTTATAATCGCTGTTCATGTATATAAGCTGTGGGGTATTCTCATGAGTAGTCACATGACCAATTGTTTTGTGCACCCACAGGAGGAGTTGAAACCACTATTATACACTCTGCTGAGACCAAACCAATCATAAGGCTAAATGAGTTTAGAGAAATGTCAGTTATAGCTGGTTGTGGTTAAATGAAATGTAACACGGGCACATGTGCTGCCGCCTATAGCACTGACAACACCATTAAGCTCCTGATACTTAACACATCCTTTAAATTACAATCAAGGCCCCGAGGACTTGATAATCATCACCTCTTTAATAAATCCTTCATCTTCTGTGTCGAGCGGAGCGTTGCACAACTGCTCATGAGCCACGTGACGTCAAAGAAACAAACAAATCCTGGAAAGTGCCGGACGCACGTCGACCCTATGGAGTTTATAAGAGGGAACGGAGACGGCTAAAGCCACGGCAGCAGGGGATGCAATTACATGTACGGTAATCCTCACTGGCAATCTGTGATAATAATGTGTTTGAAGGACGTGTGCGACGGTATGGAAATGTTTCATAAAGGACACACTGTTTGATTCATCACATTTTGTGGAATCATTATCGTCTTGAATGGAGCAGACAGGATGTAATCACAGCGTTTAAGTTGCCAACGTATCGTGTCATTACGATTATGTAAATTGTCAAAATTATACCTCGTGATGTGTGAAGAAGAAGAGTTGACGGTGTTGACTCTATTTATGGTATATTATTGCAGGCATGAATAGAGGCTTTATTGAAACTGAAAAGGATTGTCTGTGTTTTACAAATAAAGAGCAATCACCAAGCACAAAGGAAGACAGCATGGTTTTAGTTTTTATGAAGACGTTTGTAACAAATTACTTTTTTAATGTTTGAAAAATATGTTAGGATCCACCTTGTAAAATGTACTTTTGTCTTGTATTCTTTGTACTAAACCATGTGTGTTGTGGTTTTCCCATTAGTAAAAGGTTCTCGTATCTATGCACAAAATACTGCAAACACTCAGTCTAACAAAACAATAGGTTTACAGTATATGTGGTGAGCTGATTTTTTTAAGGCCAGCATAGACAAAGTATTACTTTTCCAGATAACACCTGACAAAAACACAACATCAACACCACTTAAAGTCCTAAACAGAAAATAAATACCGTATTTTTTGGACTATAAGGCGCCGTTAAAATCCTTTAATTTCCTTAAAAATCGATAGTGCACTTTATAATCCGGTGTATGTATTAATTCTGGTTGTTTTTACTGAGCTCGAACCGATTTTATGGTGGTGCATGGCGCCCAAAAATCTGTCAAAATGTTTTAGTACGACTTTGGTAAACTACGAAGCTGCACCGCATGATGGATTGTTGGAGCATTACGGCTATTGTAGTCGGGAGCACGTGGCACAGTATATATTACTCCGCTGACACATTATTTCGAACCTCAGGAAGACTAGCTGGTGCTATTGGCAACAGCTAATGGGGATCCTTTTTAATAAATAAATAAACACAATATTACGGTGTGTATAAGGACCCTAATAAGGCACCTGTTAAGAGAGAGGTGCCTTATAATCCGGTGCGCCTTATGGTCTAAAAAATACAGTACTGTGAAATAACATAAAGAAAAAAGGCGCTTAAGGAGGTGATCTCCTGTGTAGTGACCTTACTCTCCTCCACTTGGCTGGCAGGCCAGGCGTCATCAGCTGTGAGCTCTGCCAGGTATTTAATAAATGATTTGCAATGTTGTAAACAGAGAGGAAAGCAGGGATATTTTCAACAGTATCTTAATGTACAGTATATGTCAATAATTAAAACCACAAGAGTTCTAGTTGTTGGAAAATAGATAATTATACACACAGATCTGCTAACAGCTATATTATAGTGCTTTACTAATGCTTATAAGCTAAACAAGTGGGCTGTTAGCATTGTTAGCATTGTTATCTTTCCATCTTCTGAACAGAAACATGATTATATTTTAGTTTCTAGTGAATTTGTAAACAGATGTTCTGGTGTCGTCTGTCCTTTAGTGCATTTGCAGTGATGTGTCCTAAACCCTCTGACATTCTCGCCGTGTGTGTGTCTCTGTGTGTGTGTGTGTGTGTGTGTGTCTCTATCATGCACGAATTAACATGTGGGAGTGTGGATTATGTCAGATGCCCTGTAGCTGGCAGAGAGACCACTTTGGCCCCTGATGTTTCTGTCCAGCGTCCAAGAAGCTGACGATTACCGCTGTGCCACTTGATCGTGTGTGTTGCCGCGAACGTGTGTCGCTCACCATTTACGTCTCTGCAATTACGTAAGCGGCACAGCTGCACTCTGTCTCTTAGTCTTTCCTCAGTGCAAGTGCAGAATACGCAGCTTTCCTTCCAACTCTGCCACATCCAGCTTACAAATGACTTGTTGACTGAAAGCTTTCAGATCATCTAAGAGTTACGCAGCATTAGGATCAAGCCAAAAGATCAACAGCTGGCCTGTCAGTGGGCTGCTAATCCACGAGGTGTTAGTGGTATGGGAACATCCTCGGCTGGCTTATCCATACGTACTATACTCTGATGATTAGACCGACGAGGATCACTGATGATATGAGATGTGTGCGCCTTAGATAAGATGAACCTCTGACCTTTGGCTGCCACAGCTCACTGGAGATAAACATATATTACTTCACTGTAAAAATAGTGAAGCTTTAATTGCACTGAGTGTTCTGATACATGTGACCGATCACAATCAGTAATGTACAAAATGTGCACACACGTGAGGAGCCGACTGAAGCTGCAAAAGCAACGGCAACTGTTTGAGGAGAACTTTCTGCAGGGAATTCTTCCTCTTCTTGTTTTTAGCGATGATTATCGTCTGTCGTTTGGATGCAAATGAGAGGATTATAGATGCATACGGAAACTATGCTGGGTTCTCCTCTGGGCTCTAACTCTTAATCAAAGTAATTAAAAAGATCAAATTAATTTTTAAAAAAAAAGGATTACAATGAGACGAAGACACTGCAAGTGCAAACAAAATGTTTCCAAGATTTTTTTCCAAACACTGCACTGAATTGTAATTTCCTGAAAAAATGAGAACAAGTCCCTCTACACACTTACTACACAAAAAATAAGTTAGACATAAAGTTTAACGCTTTGACTCCACAAAGGACTGAAAGTTGTCAAATGTATGAACAGAAATTAAATGAAGCTATGAATCTATTAAAAATAAATCTTTTATATTAGTAAAAATATCACATTGTGTGTTTAAAAAGTAGATTTCAGAAAGGGGATGTGTTGTCTTGATAAATTCAGGACATACAGATTTGCACAACATCAGCAGCTGCACTGATGTAAGAGTCTGCTGTGCTGTTGTCTTTCTACTTTTCTATTTTACGGCTTCATCACGAAACTAATATCAAAACTCAACACTACCTCTTCAGATGTGTGAGTGACTCATAAGTTACAATCTGCTTCCTAATGGACTTTTAATTTGAAGGATACAGAACAATCTGTATGTTGTTTAAAACAAATAAATGAATAAATGGAGCAACTGGGAAGAACAACGGAGTCAGTGTTTGGTTAACAGAGAGAATCATAACAACAGAGAGTGCAGGATGTGACTCTTGGGTCGCAACAGTTTTATTTTGATGATGGTTAAATCCTTTTATTTTGACAGTCTGAGGGTTTCAGCAAATGAGAGAATTAACATCATCAGCAGATTTTTTTGTGCTTTAAATGTAATAAATTTAAGTTGAGAACTGTGAAGATGTCTCCACTGCATTTTTACTGCTTTCTGATGCTTATGGATCACACAATTAATTGATTAATCAAGAAAGGAAACCAGTACAGGAAATAACTACTTGCATGACCCAGTAGCTGTATCGATGGTAAACTAAAACATCCTTCAAGTTACATTTAACACTCTTTTAAATCAACAACCCTCAGTGTGTTTTGCTTGTATTTGACAGGAAAAATATGTCAGTTCCCAAACACATAAACCTGTTTCTCCTTGAAATGACAAGCATGAGATGTACTTACACTCCATCTATTGACCATTATTACAACATAATCCACAGGATAATATGATTTTGCCATGACAGTACAGACCAGCTCTGGGGCTGACCTTTTATCTCAGATTCAATCCATTATACATTTTTTTTTCTCCATCACTGGCACATTATTTTCCTACTAAATACCCTGTTTTGACATTTAGATAATGAAAAATAATGACATCCGAATGTAGCAGAAATGCCTTACAGCTGACACGCATGCATGAATATATACTCCACACATCAACTTGAACATGTCACGGCAGAACTGATCAATCGTTTGGATCGAGAAGAGGCTGCGGCGGCGCCTTGATTGCGATGGAGACGTTTAGAGAATATTAGAGGTTTGGGAGTTTGGGCTGATCTATTCTTGTCGGGCTGGGCGTCGCAGACAGGGCTGACTAATGATCCAATGGGCTTGGCCACGGCAGGAGGGATCAGTGACAGCTTAATGAGGCCACAGGGCTTCTGTGCTTACAGCGACACAGGGAGGAGGAGGAGGAGGAGAGCGATGTGGTGGGAGAGGAAGGTAAAGCACAGAAAAGAGAGATGTGCTATAAAAACCAGGCAAGAAGAAAGCAATATAGGAGAGAAGAGACAAAGAGGAAAAAAAACACTGGAGGCAGATAAATGAGAAAGCAAGGAGCGTGCAGTTGGAATTAATGTATGGTGTTAATGCGTCCCACTGACGTCCTCCCACTCCTGACACACCTGGGGTTCACTGTGTGTGTGTGTGTGTGTGTGTGTTGCATCCCGGGTGTGTTCTCTGTGCGTTCAATTATCAGAAAACTCTTTTTTTAATGCTTTGCTTCCTCGTTTTCCTCCTCTTCCTTTATTGGTGTTAGATGAGTCACCCACAGAATTTGTTAGGACGGGGCCGTCCCTCCTGTCGTCGCTGCAGGAGACGGGAGCACCGCGGGGTGCAGGGCCTGCATCAGCATGTTCGCACCAAGAGACAGGCAGAGGAAGCTGGCAGCCAGCAGAGTGATGGGGAACAGGATTGAAAAACAGCAAAAAATGACAGTGGAAAATGATGATGGTGAAGCTAAGATGTTGATTTTAAAACAGCACGTCAAGATCTAACGAGGTCGGACGCAGGAGAAATGGGCAGGTGTGCAGTTTTGGCAGCTGACCCGGGTCGGAGCATCTCCATGTGGGGCGTAGCTGTACGACCAAGAAGAGACAAACCAAGAGCTGGCAACAGGAAGTGAGCGATGGCTCCAACTCAAAGCTAACAGGACTTTAACTGGGAACTGGTCTTGGTGCCAAAGATCACAAGGCACCTTTAGCGGTCCTACGCCTTAGTGGGTTCGAGCTGCTTTGGCGGCTCATGAGGGACCAACAGCCAGCACACCCACACTTTGAAGCTGTTCACAATTAACCTCAGTAATCTGGTCATTGGTGAGTACATCTTTATACTCAGAGAGGACCAACAATGATCACAGGACACAGATGAAGAAAGACAAACACAGAGGTGCCAGGACTTGTTTCATCTTCTCTTGGCTTGTAGCAAAACTAATTTTCTGAGGAAAAAGGAGCACAGGAGAGCATGAGAGTTCATACAAATGTGGGCTTTAAGTTATTTCTCTGTGTAAAATGGTGCACGTCAGTAAGCCTGCATATGGCAGATGAGCCACTGTGCTCTACCTGAGACTATAAAGTAGGACGCCGATTGTGTCTGTTCTCTGGGGAGACAGTCTTGAGTCATACAACCCCCCCCAACGCCCAAATATCCTCCGGCGAAGCAGTGAAGGTGCACACGCTGGAGAGCTCAAGCACACAGAGAGGTGCACACACACACACACACACACACATCTGCAAGCATTAATTCACACACACAAACTCACATACCCCTAAATACCTAAAAATACCAAGGGGACTCAGCCAAAGGCCTGGAGACATTTTTTTTCTTAAATAGAGCATTACTTAATCCTCGAGTGCTTGATGAGCCAGGAAGTGAGGACAGGATGGAGGGAAGACGAGGAGGGGAGGAAAGGCCTGAGAGGTGACATCCCCAGTGGAGCATCACAAACCACGGTGGCTTTGTTAGCGAGACAGAGGCAGACAGAGACCTCAGCGTGGCATCTCACCCCTGGCGCCTCACGAAAAAAAAACGGATCGCTCTGTTTCAGCCGTAGATAAAAGCGACTGGCGACAAATCTAGCGACTTTTTTTTGGTGTTATAGGCGACTTTTCTAGCGCACATACGTCTCACATTTACTCCTAACATCTGTAAATGTGTCTGAGAAGCATCGGCCTATAGCTGGACACGGCTTCCCAGAGGGCGGGGTTATGTGCTCTATTTCAGAGTCGGAGATAGGTCGGCCTCACATAACTGTAATTATGTCACCGTTTGTGCTATCGGAAAAAAACCCAACGATTTCTGAAAGCTGAGGTGTAGCTTTACAGCCAATATGCGGAGAACTGCTCTATGAGATTAAAAAAACAAAAAAACCTCTAAAAAATTAATGCTCAATTTCATAGTTTTTCTCCACTAAAACGAAATTTTTCCATTTTTGTGTTTTTCTTCATTTTAAACCATCATTACACTCTGTTAACAGGCAGTAAATTGTAAATCACTGCCAGATATCTAAAGTTTCTTCTGGAAAAAACAGGCACAAGCATCGCAGGACATTTTCCGACAAAATTTTGTGGACAAAATAAGAAAAAAAAACACCACATGAACGTGGAAATACACATTCCCTGACACGTGGTCTAGACAAAGCAATAGTCTTGAAGTTATTTTGAGAAGTGATGGCCTATTTCAGTGTCAAAATAAAAAACAAAACAACAACCAACAGAAGAAAGCTCATTTGTAGTGCTACACATATTTAGGACGTTTTTTTGACTCACTTTTTGTCTCTTCCATGATCTCTCCTACAGCGTACCTTACAATTACGCTAATGCGCAATTATGTAAATTAGGTGATGACATCATTTAGCGACTTCTAGCCACTTTTAGGACAGCCAATAGCTACTTTCCTTACTAAGGAGTTGGCAACACTGCGTAGATTTACTCCAGATTTCTGCTGGACCTCTCGTGGGTGGACAGATTATGACTTTTGTCTCTCAGGAGCAACAGTAGCACGATGCTGTAATAGTGCACGAAAATCTGTGGGAAAGACAGAAGGGCTCACGGTTCGATTACAACTGTTGTAGTAAATAAGCTGCACCAGAACTACAGCATAGGAGGAAAACTGGAAATACACAATGTAAACAAGCTGCTTAAAGAAATCATCCAGTAGTTTTATTTGTTGTAGACCTGCCAGGATAATTCAAAGAGTGTGTTTAGTAGTAAAGAAGAATAAGTGTGGGCACGCTGTGAGGAGTCAGTCAAGGTGAATGATGCATCAATGAGCAAAAAAAAAAAAACCTCGTTACAGTAAACAAATCTACAGGTTGTGACTCACTTTTACAGGAGCAAAGGTGATACGTTACACCTCTTATCCAGTTTTGAATATCATCATTCACGGGGGATGTGGACGTTTATTTTTGGACTGAAAAGTAGCAAAAAAACCTACAACACCCCCCCGACCACCACCACCACCACCCCACCCTCCCCATCTCTCCTGTGGTCCCTCCCTGGTGGTGACATTAAACACTGAGCTGCCTCCGCCTCCAGTCTAAGGAATAGGTCAGCTCCCTGGCTGCCGTCTGCCTGCAAACACACACTGTTTACCAGCCTGTCTGCAGTGACACACACACAGGAGCAGGCTTGTGTAGATGCACAGGCTCATACACACACATATGCAAGTACACACACACACCTGGTATACTGAAGGTGTATAAATTATTCATAACACTCTCATGTGATAAATTCAATTGCATTACTTGATTATCTTGAAGTGCTCTCACCTCACTCAGGTTCATATTTAAATGATATTTTAGCCCCAGCTAATAATTTATTGTTCCTGTAGCGTTCTGTATACCTCATCAGCAAACAATGAGGTTGTTTTTCATTTACTCAATCGCACCACAAACAAATCTGAAAAGCTGACATCTAAAATAAAGCTTGGACATTCGAGCTGGAATTTTTGAATTTTTAATGAGCTGAAAATGTTGCGTGGCAGCGAATACTGATGATAAACTCCAGCTGGTACAACATTCGTTTCTCCCTTTTTGTAGTTACAATAATGTCAGTGTGTTTTTAATGTAGGAAATATCTTGATAATATTCTTAATATTAGAATAAAAACAATGTGTTTGGGGAAATATAATAAATTATTATTTTCCTCTCAGCCAGTGTGAGTGACAGCAGTGATATGGGGAACAAGAGTCAAAGTAAACAAACAGCAGACAGTGTGTTATTAACAGTGAGTTTGAAGAACAAGGTCCACACCAGCATCTTGAATTTGACATATTTTAATCAGCAGTGCATTTTTGCCTTTTTCTAGTGGCTTCAACAAGTAAACAAGTGCATTGCAAGATGTGTGTTTTTAAGTTAGATTGACAGAAGAAAACATAGATGGATACCTGATTGTGTAGTTTTGGATTAATGCACAACTGAGGAGCCTCATAATAAACCAGAAATGATCAAACATACTTTCTACTTTTTTGTTTGTGATTAAGCAAAAAAAAAACCACCATCATTTTATTTTATTGCACTACAACTTCTCTATAGATGTAATATGACTACATATATGTTAAGCTAAAATTGTAAAATGTCAAGCAGCAGCTCTGCACATCTGAGACATGTGATAATAACTCTTAGTTTTTCCACTTAACAAAGCTGTTAACACATCTACAGTAACTAATGTTTGTCTGCTTGGAAGGAAAACATCACCTGAACATTTACGTATCATCACCAACTTGTAATCCACAATCTGCACCATCATCGTATTTTACATGAAGGATCAAAAACACTCTTTTATCTTTTTACCCCATCAGCCAAACTAAAAGCAAACAGTTTGTGGACGACCATAAACCTGAGGGCTTAATACACTTAATAAAATAAACAGGTTATTAGAGAGTCCAAAGTCTGTTTCATGCGTTAATTCAACATGCTAACATCTCCATTGTGATAACTCTGCTACCTCATCACCCACACCTTTCACTCCACCTGCCTGCAGTCGTCCTCTCCAGTTATTATCATAAAAATACTGATTACAGCAGCGCTAAGTTCCTCTTGTATTTTCCATCTTGTGCTGGACAGACAGAAATGTTTGCTCCTGCTGACCAAATACTTTTCACACACACGCAGCACAGGCTGGAGGCAGAGAGCGATTAATGCAGGACACACCTGCACTCGTGTGTGTGTGTGTGGGTGTGTGTGTGTGTGCATGTCTATTGTACAGAGTGTTGAGAACTGCGTTTATGACAGCAAAGCAAGTCTTATGTCCCTGGTCAGTCTTTGCTGTTGCGTTTGTGATGACTGAACGACAATTCAAACAAACTGCAGCAGCTGCAGGAAAGAAGTGATGAACTTGAAGAAAATATGAAGAATGAGGTCAAAGGGAAGCGAATGAGGGAGGGACAACTGATCACCAGGAGTCAATGCTGGTGCAGATTTTTGCAGATTTACAGACACATGATAACCTGACGAGCTCCGACTGTGTTCATAAGAAGTAAATCAAACCCAAACCGGGACTTAATCTTCATTGTGTGATAAAATGAACCTCAGTACTCAATTTGGGATTTGCTGAATGCCAAAGAGCACGACACACAGCCATCACGGTGACTTTTGCATAAGAAGTGAATGTATGACAATACTACATCCACGACCTCCCTGCACTCAGAGGCATTGTTATGCACATTAATCACTGATGGCAAAACCCAATTTGAGCTTCATGAAATTAGGCTCAGCAGTGAGGTGTTGTTCGTATGCAGCCATTAAGTTATTAAATCAGGTTAGGCTCTGTGGTGCGCTTCCTCATCTGAAACACCTCCCAACAGGCCACTCCAAGTCCTTCCCCTGCTGAGAGTGCAGGTTTTATGACTATTCATCTTCTACACTCCACCTCAGTGGGGAGCAGGATCTGGCACCGTCATTAGTCTCACTGTGCTAAATGAGCTTCCATTCATTCAGCAATTACATCCACCGATGAGTGCTTGTGTGTCTGGAATGATTAAAGACAAAATAAGCGTCTTAGTCGTGAAGCGAGGAGACAAAAGGCTCTGTTGTTGTCTGAGTGGAGAGTCGGATAAAGATCGCGCAACTCAACACCTTTCATTCAGGCTGGTGGACTCATTTATCCGGAGGTGGAGTGCAGGTTGGCAAGGTATCGCAGACACGTGGGACGATGGGAAATTATTTATTTATTAAGAGTGTCAAAGGTACCAGCCGCTTGCAAAGTTTTACAATGTGAAAAAAAAAAGGATGGAGCTCTTGTGGTAAGCAGAGGATATTCAACTTTAAAGAGATCAGAGTAGGTTAGTGTGAGGAGTACAGTGGGTCACAAAAACACAGAGTGTCGACCCAGGAGAGGCAAACCTGTCAGGGAGGCTAAACTCCTCAACAGTCCATCGTTGTGAGCAGCTCTCCTCTTCAGTAACACCGCAGCAACATGCGCCGGCTCAGACTGACGTTTCTGGGCCAGCTCTCTGTGTGTGAGTGAGACTGAAGATACTGACTGAAACTAGAGCATGAACAGTAATCTACCAACATCTTAATGATTGCTAATGTGCTGGTTTATTGAAATAAAAGCTCTCACACTGTTTTTCCACTACAGAAGCAAGTCAAACTAAAATGTCTCCGTCCAGCCATCTTTTTTTTTTTTTCCTCCAGGTTGTGGTGGCTACAGGCTACATCAGGGTTTCCCTCCCAAAGCCTGTCTCCCACCACCTCCTGGGGGATGCTGAGGTTTCCAGACCAGATGGGGTGTGTGATGTCTCCATCATGGTCGACTCCAGGGTCTCCTCTCAGTTTCGACATGTGTAGAATTATTTATTTCTACGCTTTTTATTGTATATCTGTGTGTTTGTGCACATTTCTGTTGAAATACTAGTTTCTATCTTTATATTTTATTGTGTATTTGTGTAATCAGTGTATACTTTTGTTAAATTCTAATTTCTACACCTCTTTATCTGTATTTCTGTTTTGTTTTTTTTTATCCTCTTATTTTGAAGTTATTTTCAACTAGTTTTTGCATTTTTTGCTGCTGTAACAAAAGAACTTCCCCGGTGTGGGATGAATAAAGTAATATTTTATCTGATCTGATCTGATCTGATTTGATCCAATCTGATCTTGACTAGTAAGTCCACAGGGAGGTGCCCAGAAGGTATCGTCTAGGGCTGCAGCTAATGATTATCTTAGTAATCGAATAATCTATTCATTACTTCATCGATTATTTCAATAATTGGATAAGAAATTCTTGTTAAGGTGCAATAATAAATAGTGCTGTCAAACGATAAAAATTTGCATGAGGGTGGTTTGTTGCAAGCTGGGCGACAGGTTAGCCTAAGTGCTAGCAGAGTCCCCGACTAACGTATGCTTCTTGTTAATGTGGTATTTTAAACAGGAAGTGCTTCGATGAAAACTCCTTCCTTTGTGTTGGTCGACTGTCTGTCTTGGTTGTTTTGTACTCACATTTCCCATCGAGAGGGCTAACGTGCTAGTTAACCTTTTTAAAAAAAAAACAAAAAAAACGTAAAAATCAAAAAGCCTTGCTGTTGCGCATCTTCCGTCTTTATTGGTTGGTTCTGCTTCCTCTTCTTCCTGTCCGTTTCTGTGAATAGCGTAAACAGTGGGAGTGATACTGCCCCCACCACTTCCTGTGGGGAACTGCATGTACAGATGACTTTTTCCTGGCTGGTATTTGATTTTACCAATAACAAAAACAATAATACGACACATTGACTCTTGAATTTCTGCATTGATTAATTTTTATAATGGATGTAATCTTTCATGTCGAATAATCGTTGCAGCCCTAGTATCGTCCACCAAATCTTTTCAGCACTGAGGACTAGCAGACCAACTCTTACCTGACGTCTGATTTCCTGCCTCTGTTCCCAGCAGTGAGTCACAATCTCAACATTTCAGTCACTACCCAAAGCTCACATCCGAGTATATGATTGACACAGGCTAATACAAGCCTGCACCGGAGAAGAAGAAAAGACGAAAATGAGGACCAGAATACATTTCTGAAAAGGCAAATGATCCTAAAAATGTGAGGATTTCTGTAGGAAACAGTTACACACACACACACACATACAAATGCCGATGAAAGCCACACATGCACATGAATACAAGTGCGATAAGACACATCCTCATCATACAGTCTCTCCAGTAACTGTCAGCGAGTCTGCGTGAGTTTTAAGGCCACTCACAGGCCATTTGGTCTCTTCATGAGGCTCATCTCGCAGGCGGACTAATTACACTGCGTCTCCACTGTGCCTCCTCCAGCTCACCAGGAGGAGACACAACACACTACAAAACCACCTACTGCTACCCTCCCTCCAACACTGTAGATCCTCCCTTATGTTCTGATTCTTACTCCATATTATTTGTTGCATCTCCTTTTCTTCTGACCATCCCTGATGATCTCCTTATCATCCTCTTCTCCCAGGTGCAGCAGCGTCTGATCTGTACAAGATTCACCACATTCCTCTTAATTTCATCAAACTTTGATCGGATCTCAGTGCCCACACTCTTATTCCCAACCTGCCTTTCTCTTGATGTCTCAATTTCCCCTCTCTTCTCTTCATCCTTGGTCTCATGTGTTTCATTTCTTTTCTTTCTCCAAAAACGTCCGGACGAGCACATTTCCACACATTTCTCGTTAATAAAAGCCGAAAATGAATTCCCATCCACACATGACCTACTCCCATTAATTACCGTTTCACGAGGAAGTTGGACGTAATTGGCACGTTGATGAGCCAGATGAATGGTTCTATTTGTGCTGATACAGTATCTGTGTTTATCTTGGAGATGATCAAGCCTTAATTACCCTCCATAACAAATGCATTGGTCACACTAGGCTGGGAAAGCTGTGCTGAGGAACTGTTTCTTCATTAGCTCTTTGACTCTTGAACCTAAACAAGATTCGAAACTGAGACCCGTGTGTAACATATCAGCTGTGTGGGCTGAAATGAGCCCGAGGATTTAATCATCGCAGTGTCCACTGATATTATGTCGGGTTTTATTGCGCTCGTAATTTCTCTGAATTTTTTAACTTTATTAGCACTAAGCCAACTGTTAGGCCATAACTCTCTAGTAAATCTTCTCTATCTTCGTAATTACTTCGCACTCATTTCCTCCTCCTCCTCCTCCTCCTCCTCCTCCTCCTGTGCTCGCTTTCCTCTCCTGGTCTTTGGGGTTTATTTAGGCAGAAGGTTTCTGTCATTGTCGGCCTGCAAGTGGATTTTAATGAGGCACGCTGTTAATAAGCAAAAGGCAGCTCCACTCATCACGCATGCTGTGGAGTATGCACAAATATACAGTAGACGCACACACACACACACACACACACACACACACACAATGGTATTACATAATCACATTATTAAACACGTTTTCTCCAGGAAAGCTCACAGAGGAGGGTGGAGGGGAAGGTTGGTGCGGTTTTATGCAGCTGTTCGGGCCATATTTTTTGTTTTATCAGGCTGAACTTAAGAGAATAAAGAGAAGGCAAAAGATTTTCCTTTGAAGTAATGATGTGGATTCGCTGTGGCCATTTAAACTCATCCCAAAGCTGCAGTTGCAATAATAAAAAACAACCTTCCTGATATAGCCCAGAATTCAGCTGATTGAACGTTCCCATAACCAGTTTCATTATTAAGCTGTCAAATGTAATGTTCGCTTTTAAATTTGTAAACAAACCTTCTGTTTATCTGATATCCCTCAAACACGCTGAATGCATTTTACTGGTATAAGTTGCACATGGGATAAAAGAAAACACTTCATGAATCAAATTAACTTGTCAGAGCTATTTTGAGCGAAGTGCCGGTGGGGCCACTGGGACATGTGGACAGGATGAGGTGGGGATGGAACTACCAACCCTGGCCACTACTGGCGCATTTACACTGGTACCTACTCGCTTTGCTTCGCCTCAGATCACTCGGGATCAGCCCCCCTCGGTTGTATTTACATTGCCGAGGATAGTCCCTCCTCCGTGTAGCTGGCCGTCATTTGTGACGTCATCTTTTATGCGATTCGTTCGTTTCTGACCGCGCCGTCCAGCTCCTGCTGAATTTTCTCATCGGCGACTAATGACAGAAAGGTTTGCACCTCGTCCTGAGTCCATGGGGCAGGATTTCTAACAGATGCCATTTCTCTTCTTGTTGTTATTTCAAACACGTCTGCACGGTTTGCTGAAGATTTAAAAATGTCCAGTTGTTTGCGGGACAGATTACGTGCCGCACAGTGATGACGCAACGATGCAGTGATGATTCTGACCAATAAGATTTTAGCACCTGCTCCAACCTGACCAGGTACTGAACTGCAGGAGAGGAGGTACGAAAAGTTGTACCAGGAACCAAGTTCCTTGTACTTTTTTGCCAGTGTTAATGCACCAAAACCGAAGCGAGTAGATACCAGTGTATATGCACCTTACATGTTCTCCACAGCCACTCATCCACAGTCCACTAATATAAACTAGTACCAACAACAAAATGCCACCTGCGAGAGGTAAATTGCTGGTTTATTGGCCCACACGCTCAGACCTTTGAAACTGCGCCCCACCCACCGCTGTGCAGGGCTGCTGCTGCTGTAACAGAGGAAGGCATTTGCAGAAGTCAGCTGGTGGCTGTGCGACAGTACAGACGCCCCACTGAGTGTGTTTTGGTAAGGTGGCCATTTTTTGTAGACACGAGCTGGATGACAGATAATAAGGGTAGAGAGAGCTGATGGGAGGAGAAGCACACTGTGTGCTTCACCGAGCGACAGTTTTTTCTGTCTCTCTGCTGCGCAGCCTGGGGACAGTCAGGAGTGTTCATCACACTCCAACATTTACATGTGTTGCATTTAGGCAACGTGTGATGTTTTCATTTGCACACCCGATAAACAGCACTAAAAAGAGAGCGTCTGACGCCAAGTGCGTCCGGGCGCTCGAGCACAGGAAGAGGTGTAAACATGGCAGGGATAACAATAACAAAATATATTTACTCTAGGAGATGAGTGTGACACGTTTCCTGTGCCATTAGGTGTGCATCTTGGCATCGTGGACTCTTGTTTATGTGATATTCTCGCACAAAATCAGGAAGTGTTGAGACACAAATAACTTCTAAGTCTAAATAAACACCTACTGCACATTTCCTGTTGGTAAATCCTTCATATCATTCATATTCTCAAGTTCCTAATTACAATAACCTATCTTTGAGGCAGCAGGTGTGTAATCGAGTGGACCCAACAATCCCCAAAATTCATTAGCACAAAGGCTTATGTAACCAGGCATGCGACCAATAACTGCAGATTGCAATTTGATATCTGTAATTAAATCAGCGGCTTATGTAATCACTCACATTTTCCAGATGTTCAGACATCTGAGATTTTAGAGCTTATTGATTTATGATGATTAAACCATGCACATCGAATCCTATGAACATCACATGTTATGAATATGACAGACGTCATAGTGCAGCATGAACTCTGTCTGGTATTTTACTTTGAATCTTAATAACAAAAAGTAACATTGTAACATTAATTATTTATAAATCACAAGTAAATTAATTCCAAATTAATTCATTATTAATTTTATTATAAAAACTTGTTAAAAAATGACACTGTTTAAAAAAAAACCTCAAAATAAATAGTGTGACAGTGACACTTGTGAGCAGCAGTCAGTCCAATAGTGAGCCTGCACATCAGTCCTGCTTTTTAAATAGCAGTCTGTGTGTTATTACCAGAGGCTGTATCAGTCTGGGACATCTGCTCAGCCTAAAGTAATATTGCTTACTACTTAATACACAGACAGATTGTGATTTCTGAGCGTCCACGGCCCCTCGGTGTCGAAGCCTTGCATAATCATAACGTCTGTAATCTAAAGAAGCGATCTGCTCCTCTGGGTTAATGACCTCCCTGACTTACATATTGCATGGAGTTTATGTCAAGTTAATTCATCGTCTCTGCCGCCTGCTCCCGGGCTGCACTCCACGGCACGTGTTGATGCGCCGAGCGAGGCTCGACTCTCTAAGCTGTAATCTGCTCTCTGTGCACTTCAGCATTAACATGTAGGGAGATTTGAAATTGTGTAAGCTGAGTTCTGTAGCGGCCGTGTTGTTAGCTCTCACAGCTGTTGCCTGCAGGTCAGAGCTGAGCTGCTGGGAAGGTAATAACTCGACGCTTCGAGGTTAATGGTGTGAGACGCCACTGAAATCGAGGCTACTGTACGCCAGGCCGGGCGAGGCTAATGCTGCCAAGGCACTCTGTCGATTCACCGATTGTGCGCAGTGAGAAGGAGACGGAGAAGTTTTTAGTCGGGCACAAAATGGACAATATGAATATCAGTTAGAGGACCCAGTAACTGTATCAGGACAGAGGCTACAACCTTTCAGGGGGAAAAAAACTGAGAAGAAGTCAGCTGTCACAGCTGCCAACAGCAGAAGGAGGAGAAGGAGGGAACAAGGGATTTGCCATGTTTCAGCTCACCAACTGTCAATGTGTCAAAGTGACGCAGAAACATGCTGAAACTCAACTCTTTTCATCTGACTCATTGTGATGCTTCGGCTCTTTTTCTCCCTCTCTGGCTCCTTCTTCACATACAGGTAGACAGTAAGCAGATGACAGATGACAGGTCCTATGCACCCAGCAATAATATATATATATAAAAAAATAAAAAAGTCAGCCATCTTGTTTTTCTGCACAAATAAGCAGAACACGAACAACACGAGCTCCACTGGGGATTCAGGCGTGTAGCGAGTGACTGTGTTCATGTCATCAAGGCAAATTTAATATTCAGTGTAAAGGTTTAAAAGACATGGCAGCGGTGAAATGTCAGTGATATGATCTTAGATATAAAACATCAGATGTGTTGACTTTCTGCTGATCACATTTTTACAACAACTCTTCACATTTGCTGATTTAGTGATGGAGGTAAGTCACGATCATTCCTTCAAGATGATCACAAAAATTATAATTTCAATGCCAATGTTGAAACACCAGCTTTGTGACAATAAAGTTTTAAACTGTTCTTAGTTTAAGTAACTACCAAAGAAGCATTATTTTTCAACAGACACTGAGAACAAATCTGTTGATGTGCAGATAACTTTGCTTTTATCCAGTATTCTTGTGTTTACACTGTATTTATCACTTATTACTGTTACTGCTGTGACAGTTAAAACATGGTCACTGTCCTTTGTTTGAGGCCTGTAAGCATCACATTTGTCACATCACAAAAAGTCTGTCTTTATCATTTATTCTGATCGGAAAAAAGTCACGAAATAAAAGGATTTGAAAGAGATGGTAGATATTGAATTGTAAACTCTACAGAGAAATCTGAAGGACAGTAAACCAGTGAGACGAGCTGCTGTTGAGCGCTGAAACCTGATGAAAAGGATTAGAAAATAATAGCTTCTGTCTCACTCGCAGCGCGGCACAATTTAATAATTGTTGCTGTCTTTGACCCGACGTGTGTCTAATAAAATATTTCTTTTTCACACGAGTGATGTTCGACGTTTTTATTCTAGATGTACAATTTTATCCTCTGTCTGTCAAGTGACCCAGCCAATAAATCTTTACAAAGATGAACTGTATATAAACTATACTTTCAATCAGAGCTTAAAGACCTATTGGGAAACATTAGAGAGGGCTGGTCAGTGATATCTCTTGCCAGTTGATTACATATGACTGAAGACATATCTATAGACCCATTTACTGTTAGTAAACAAAGAAGTATGCGCGCGCATTGTGGCAACGGAAGTATGGCGGCTAGCAAAGGCTTGTCAAGCTACTCTGGTGCATTATCAACAAAGTGGAGGACTATATACACACTGCAAACTGCACCTGTATGGCAGGGTAAGTATTATTGTGGGCTGATTTCACTTTCTTTGCCTTAACAGAAATGAACATGAACTGCTCAGATAACTTAACTGTGATGTATTAGGCTTTTGCACTTGCCGGTACCCGTAGTTAATGACGGGTATAAACGGAAGGTTGTCATGGTAACAGTTGTTGTGGTGTTGACGAGATAAAAACGTTATGTACGATGAAGCTCGGTTGTCAAGCCTCGTTAATATAACATAACAAACTAAACTGCCAGTGTCCAATATAAAAATTATAACAGGCTGATGGCATGCACCAAAACCGCGGCTAACGCTGCTAATGCTAACAGCTAGCTTCCACACTCACTAAGGAGTCTCTGCACAAGATAAAAAACACAACA